>CACRXK020014060.1:0-13408 GCA_902702795.2 Paramuricea clavata
TGCATGTGCTTGATGTGATTTATAGCACATGGAGTTCAAGTCCAAATGTAAACAAACAGGTTGACGTCAGTTTGTTTACAATTCACGCTATATTTAAAAAATACGATGTGTTTTGGTTTGCTGCAAATAAATATTGATAGAGTTTCTGATTTAGAAGATGTCGAAACAACAATGAAACAAATTTCAACATTGTTTACATATGTCTGATCATATCAGGATCTCACATAGGTAATAGCACATGCACAGAACAGACTTAAACGCCTCTTTTACCAAATCAACATACATTTTTATGCCAATGCCCATTCTATTAATAAAATTTATAATTTGAATACCTCAATTGTGGTTAAAACCATATTCCATGTCACTTTCAGGGCCTTTTGGAAGAATCCAGCAGCTGCTGTTTTGTCGTTGGAATACCAGAGGGCTTTACCCTTTCTTAATGTATCTTTTCTTGTACTATAAGAAATAACATTACACATACAATACTGAATATCAATATGAAGAAAGATATGTTTTGGTCACAATGACTAATATTATTATTATATAAATTATTGAAACTATACCTTTCACGAGAGCGGTTCACATTGCTTTTTGCTGGGAGTTTGTTTCCATCAAACACCGCAACAGGTTTAATATCACTGGCTTGCAGAAGCCTTATAACTTGAATTAGGTAGTCGATGTATCTAGTAAATACAAATACGACTTACTTCTTTATATTGTATCACACAAAACACAATTCCACACACTCATTGAAATTGAATATTTTGAATACACAATGACTCATTCAATGAGCAACAAGAATATTCATACGGCGACACTCATTAATATTTAATGATTTTGAGTTGTAAAACATATGTACTTACTTATTCGTTGGTATTCCAAGGGCCAGTTCTGTAGCACAAGAATATGCACCTTTGTAAAGATAACAAGACGTATCAATTCCAAGCGATTTCCCTGTATACACTTGTATAGACGAGTCCTTGGTTATAGGACGAAGAAAGCCAAGAAGGCCGTTAATACCCATTTAAGAACACCGTCGGCTTCCAGACAAAAAACAAGCGACAAATGAAACAAAATAATGCACAAGTGCGTGCTTCAATACGGCTGCAATTAACGAAGTTATTTTATAATTTCTCATGTCCTGTTCCTTTCTCGATGAAGGTCAAAATGCAAATGAACTTCAAAATTAAATCACAAGAAATCTACCCATGAGCCTTTGCGGGCCGTGGCCAACCTCCTCTGCTACACTGCTACATTTGATACATGTCTGCATATAACGTCCGTATAATGCTACATTTGTAAATTTAATACTAACATGTCATCCAGTGTCGAAGACAGTGTTACTGTGAAATACCGGAAAGGCAGATGAGGCAAAGGTGAGGTACACCGGCCAGCACGCAACCTGTTTCCTGCCAATTAAGTTGATCAGAAATTATAAACTATTAATAATTAATTGCTTCGAAAGGATCTCAGCCAATAGAAATCTTCCTTCTTGGGGCTGCAGGTTAGCCCACCAAAATGGAATTGCTTTGTTCAGCAAGCAATCTGTGTTGCTCCAGCAAAAGTAGAATCTGAACACATGTCATGACTTGAACAGAATAACTGGATAAAGAATCAGGCAGTTTGCATGTTTATCTTCATTTTCATTTTGCTTTTGAAGTAGCTGTCACAAAGCAGTTGTCACTTTAAATATTTAGGTATATCAACACTAAGTTGAAAGAAACATCTGTATGACATTTTATCTGCCTCCGATTTTTCCAATTAATGCCATAGCATTTTCAACGGCTGTGGATTTTGTGGAAATTGGTGAGCCATATTCTCTGATTTTTCCAATTAATGCCATAGCAATTTCAATGGCTGTGGATTTTGTGGAAATCGGTGGTATAATAACTTTATTAGCATGACCAACAGTTACAGGTATTGCTAAAGCTTTAACTACAATAATTAAACATACAGACTAAAGTTAACTACTACAGGCTAAATACGACCTATTACAAGATTACAATAAGGTAAAGAAGCTATTTACAAGATAGAGGTCAAATACGATAATATTGAACTTTAGTGTTCAGCATCCCTGGTCTCAAGGCGTTTATCTCTTAGCTCGAAACAGGAAAGAACAAACTTGGATAGTTTTAGAATCGTTTCATTTTCAGTTGACCTTAATATGTCAACTGATAGATTTTGTTCTCTTTGGTATGTATTGTTGGCGAGAACAGTGAGGAAGTCTTGCCTAATATTGTCGTAGGCATCACATGAAATAAGAAAGTGTTCCTCATTTTCTATTTCGTTTGATTTACAAAGCTTACATATTCGTTCTTCTCGGGGAATGTTGTGGTATCTACCACATTCAATCATTAATTTGTGATTGCTTATTCGGAATCGAGTCAGTGATCTCCTCTGGTTTGTGTTTCTTATTACGGTAAGATACTTTTCTAATTGGTATTCCTTTTTGAAAGTTGAGTAGAAATATAATTTGGACGAGTGTTCAATTTGGTGTTTCCAGAATGTAATGTAACGTTGTTTAACAGTGTCAATGATAGAATTTAATGATTGAGCAGATATTGATTCTAAATCCACTATTTGCGAGTGGCATTTGTAGTGTTTTAAAATATCCATAGCATTTTTATAAAAGGACATTTTATTATTCGAGTATAGGTCTTTTGATATTAAGAAAGCTTGTTTTGCAATTGCTGTTTCAGGTAATGAATTCAAGTGTGCTATATAGTTGAATAATCGTTTGTATATACTAATTTGTAGAGGGAATTTTCCTAGTTCTCCTCTCGAAGCCATATTGCTAGCTTTTTTTCCTACACCTAGGTATAATTTACAGAACCGTAGGTGGGCCTTCTCAGTTGGTGACTTATCCCATTTGTTGAAATCATTTTTGAGATAAGCACCCCATATCTCTGAGTTGTATAGGAGTATGGGTGATATTATGCTTTCAAATATCTTGATAGCTAATTTAGGATTAAGGTAATGTAGGTTGAGGTGTCTTCGTATGCTGCCTAATGTGTGTAGTGCTTTTTCGCTCAGTTGTTTTTGAGCCAGTGTGAAAGTGCCATTTGAATTTAATTTAATACCTAAATAGCAATATTCATTTACTGTTTCGACATTTTTGGTATTTAGCATAAAATTTGGTTTAATCATTTTTGGATTCCCTTTTTTGAAGATCATGATTTTTGTTTTCTTGAGGTTTACCTCCATCAGCCATTTATTACACCAGTTTTGAAGTTCTTCAAGGCATTTTTGAAGTCCAAATCTTGATTTTGATAATATTATTAAGTTGTCAGCATATAGAAGACAACTCAGTTTAGTGCCGTTTGGAAGGATAAATGGGTCTGAGTTAGTATTTTCAAATATTGTTGCTAGCTCATTAATGTATAAATTAAACAGAATTGGGCTTAGTACACATCCTTGGCATACACCCCTAGAGTATGAAAAGAATTCTGTTCTTGATTTAGATAGCTTGACTGCACATTTCGAATTTGCATAGAGGCTTTTAATCAGTCTAAAGAAACTTCCATCAATTTTGTTTTCAAGGAGTTTAAAAAATAGGCCTTCATGCCATACTGAGTCGAACGCTTTTTTAAAATCCACAAAGCATGCATAAACTTTGTTGTTTCTGTTTGTGCTCATGTGTTTATCAAAAAGTGTTTTTAAAGTGAAGATATGGTCAGCAGTTCTGTGACCAGATTGAAATCCAATTTGGGATGGTCTTCTTGATGCAAACCCACTTATTCCTTCTTTCGATAATGGAGTGGGAGAATTAATCAATTGATTAAGTTTAGTTTGGGTTTCTAATGATTGCAAGCTTTCTCTAAATAAAATAGCTGAGTTGTTTTCCCACATGAATTGCAAAGGGAGCTTATGTTGAATATTAGGGGTAGCAATATTTGTGACATCAGTAGAGTTTTGATTATTTGGTTGTTTTGTTTTAATCCAAGTCAAAATTTGAGAATGGTCAGATAAGTAGGTTGGAGGTTCTACAACTAGGTTTTCAACTATTTGTGTAAAATCTTGATCACAAATTGCATAATCGACTAGACTTAATTATGCCATTTTTTCCATGATAAGTTGGTTTGCCAAGGGAGTCACCAAGGGTTCTACCATTCAGAATTCTTAAATTACAATTCTTACATAGCTCAATTAAGCATTTACCATGTTCATTAACTATACCATCAAAATTGTTCCTTTTTGCAGGAATACAAGAATTTTCTGTTATATCATTTATAAATGTATTTCCTTCCTTGGATATAAAATCTTCAAGTTTACTAGTTCGGGCATTAAAATCTCCTAGTAGCATTACATTTCCTTTTTGCGAGTAATGCAATACATCGGTCTCTAAATTTTCAAATATTTCTTCATCAAAGTATGGTGATTTTATAGGGGGAATATATACACCACATAAAAAGAGGTCTTTTGACGAGTTAAATATTGATTTATCAATGCGACACCACAGAAAATTTTTGGTTAACTTCTCTGTAGTGACCATTGATTGAAATTTTGTTTTAAATAACAGAGAAATACCACCAGATATACGGCAGGCAGAATTAGATTTTGGCCTTGCAGTACATGTGGATATAGCCTTGAAACCAGGAATGCTGTTAGTGTTAACTGACCATGTTTCAGTTAAAAATATAAAATCATGGTCTTTTACATGGTATAAGAAATCATCATTAAGAAGTTTGTTTCCAAACGTTCTATGGTTTATACCATGTATGTTCCATGCACTAATATTAATATGGTGAGCCATATGCCATAATCAAGGGCACTCCATCAACTTGTTTTATTGCTTTTTTAAATGAACTGCCAAGCCAAGGCCACCCAAAACAACAATGAAGATAGAAAATTGTCTCCCATACAACCTTGCAGAAAATTCATGACTTTGTTTAAGCATTTGCCATCATCTAGGCCTCCTACGATTAATGAGGAAATCAAAAATTTGAATATCAACATTGGTTTATAGCTCAATACTCAATCACCGCATAACACTTCTTTAGGAGATAATCTAATTGTCATGGGTTGCACATTTTGTATGTGGGTAGCAGGTATTTTCTGCAGGTGGCAAGTATTTTAAGCTGGTCAGATACTTTTCACAATCATGGGGATCTAATTTATGAGGTCTGTTTTGTGTTTGTGTATATTCATATATACCTTCTAATTCGACAGTTGATAATGGTTTGTCTCCAATTGCACAGAATGGTGATTCGTTGGAAGGTAGCAGTCTGCCAGATCCATTGTCAAGTTCCACTTGGAAGCAAATACCCAAGTTAAACCATTGGATTCTTTCCGAAGGCCAATCCCCTTGGTAAGATATTTATTAGGTTTATATTACATGAATAATGTTAACTGTACCTTTTCAATCAGTACTAGTGACCCTTGATATATATATAGTATGTTAATAGGTATTTTCCACAATTTCGTTCCCTGTTATATATGTGACAACTGTAATTGCAAAAATTGTAATTGATTGTGCATGCATTTTATTATTATTTCTTAATTTATTTGCACCAACATAACATGCAATAAAATCTGTGCTTACTGTAGAAAATGATGTAATTATAACACTTTTATTTATAAAAAATTCAGATTTTTGATTGGCTATCAATAGCCATGGCGTCAAGTGATAATTATTTTGTTCTATGTTCATGTCTATGTAAAAATTAAGATATTGGACTGTTAAACTTTATAGACAATAAGCCAATTTGTGGACATAAATAAAATTTGGACAAAGAACAAAATAATTATCACTTAACGTTCAGTGAATTTGCCTAGAACGGCACTGTCCTCTTATAAGAACTCACTTCACTCGTCCTCCTGCTCCTTGGATAAGAACGCCCAATATTGAGAACTTAAAATTACAGAGAGATAAATTGCGAGAGGAAGCACACTCTACAAAATTGGAAGACTCGTGGTGTTTGTATAGATCTATAAGGGATGCATTAAAGGTTGAAATACGTTCAGCATGCAAATCTTTTATGGAAAATGCACTATCATCTCGTAATTCACGAGATGTTTGGAAAATTATACATTGTATCCTGAAACCAAATCCAAAGCTTTTGCATGTTGACCTAGATGACCTCAATCAACATTTTGTAACAACAGCACAGAGAACTACTGGTTGTCGAGGTGCGGAAGAACACAAACTTCTTGAAATGATTGACAATTTACTTGATGATATGAATGATTCTTTTAAACTTAGGCAAGTCTCAATAAATGAAGTAACAAATATTATCAAAACACTTCAAACTGATTCATCAACGGGATCTGACTATATACCTATCAATTATGTTAAGACCTTCAGGAGAATATTGATCAACAAGTAACCTGCTTTCAACATTCAATAAACACTGCAAATACATAGATCTATTGCAGTGCGAGGCAGGGATGAACACTGCTCTTGTGCAACTATCAGACTGGTCTTATGATTCTAATTTAGCTCTCAATGCAGGAAAAACCAAATGTATGGTTTTTTCAACTCAGCAGATGGCAAGTACTCACTCACTACATTTGCATGAGACCAGTCTAGCGGTTGATGGTAAATTATTAGAGCGAATACGTGTCACAAAACTGCTTGGTTTGCACATTACCGAAAACCTTACTTGGAATGATCATATTAAACAATTGTCCTCAACTTGCTACAGCACCTTGGTCACTCTTAGGAAAATAAAGAACTTTACTCCATTTTATTTACGAAAGCAGTTGGCCGAACAGCTTATTTTGTCCAAGATGGACTATGGTGATCTTGTTTTTAACCCTTTCCCCGACTACCTTTTAAGTAGGCTGCAAAAGATCCAGTTTTCGGCAGCCAGTTTTGTTACCGGAAAATATGTGAACTCTGCGGAAGCTCTATTAAAGCTTAACTGGCTGCCGATGCGTGAACGTAGAAATTTCAACCTACTCAAAACCACCCATAAAGCAATTTATTCACAGAACTGGCCGAAGTATGCTGCAGTTGAACTATATAATCCAGCTCGCAGCCTACGCTCGAGTACCAGCTTAAATTTGGTTAGGCCCATGGAAAAGGGTACTTTCCAAGACATTTCATCCGAACTGTTCAATAGCCAACCATCTGACATTAGGTCTATATACGACTACAGTCAATTCTGTACAAAAGTCTCGTATAATGTCTTGTACAAAAGTCTCGTATAATGTAAATATGTACTAACATTTTATCTAAATATTCACTTTCTTTATTACCTAAGTTTGTATATATATTTACACTTAGCTAAAAAAATTTGTATGTAGTTTCAATAGGGGAAGAGCCACCTTGCGGATCTTATTCATTAAATCAAAATTATTATTATTATTATTATTTGTCATGTCAATTCAATGGTATAAGAAATAATTATAGAGTTGTAACCTACTATCCAACGTTTTGCATCATCATCATTTGTAAATATGATTATACGAGTACAAAATGTGTAAACACAACAACAAAATGGTGTGGCTTTGAAACTATAAATCTTAAACTGTTTCCTCTAACCACAAAGGGCATGATGGGAACACCTTTTTTGAAGTAGCTGTATATTCAGTAATTAGACTTTCCTCCGTTTTCTCAATTTTTTCTTCATGCCTGCAAACGTACAACAACATAATGGCGACAACTTTTTAGACCTTTTTCGGCATATGATGGTAAATTTAACCTGTAAATGTTTTCCTGTAAAAATTTTATTCATTTACTCTGAAAAATTTATTTTTTTCACATTGTTTTAAATGTATTACGAAAAAAGACAGTAGTAACTCAAAAACGGTTGGTGTTTAATCATAGACTTTTAAATATGTCAAGAGATCACTGCTCCTTACTTTGTCCAGAACTTTTTCCCCGAGCCGACAGCGCGAAGCACCGTGCGAGGGTACTATTTACACCTGGGTAAACAAAAGCATTAGCTAAGTCTAAAGTTCATCAATCATCGCGAGCGCTGACCAACGAGTGACGATCTTGAGTGGGTGGTCATCCTCACTTGTCTCAAAAATATGGTAAGCAAGATTTCAATTTTAAAAGACATATATTTTGAAAATCGTTTCATATACAATAAGCTTGAAGCAATTTTGTTTGAAGAAATGAGAAGAATTGGTTTACTGCGGGAAATCGGGAAATATACGGCAAGTTTGCTTTGAATATTTTTAAAAATGTTTACGAATTCTGTTGCTTTAACTTTTTACGTAATAAAAAACATGAACTATAGAAGCTCTAAGTTTCATAAATTACCATTTAATATGAGAAAAAATCTTGAAATGTAAAGGTGAACAAATTGATTTGAAGACTGAACTGAAATTACCTAACAATTTTATTTTATTTGTATTAAAAAAAATTAAGAATATCGTGTTGTCATGGCAATATGGAACATGGTTCAATGCTGGCCATTTCTGAATACAGTGGAACCCTGTTAATACGGTCACCAACCGACCGAAATAATATGGCCGTATTAACAGGGTGCCGTATTAACAGGGTGAGATCAAATTTCAATTGTGACGTCATTAAAGCTATGTTTATTCGAAAATCACAATAACACCATACACCACCATAATACCAATTAATAACTAAACATTATAAACTTCAGATAAAGTTTTCACTAATTTTAAAAGAAACTATGCAGGGAATACAATGTCGCTGAAGAACCTTGTATTCTTTCTTTTCCTTTGCGCGACTGATAATAAAAATAAAAAAATTAGTAATATGATGCAACTTGAATTGTGTGTTTCACTGCACAAGGTGTCTTAAATTATACTGCATTTCCGTACGTAAACACATTTATTTTTTTGAGTGACCGTATTAACGGGGTGATTTCTTTAGTTTGGAACTCTACAATATGGCTGTTGGTCGTATTAAAGGGGTGGCCGTATTAACCAGGTAACTTTATTATAAAAAGTATTAGTGTTTCACAGGGACAAAAAAAAGTGACCATATTATCGAGGTGACCATATTAATGGGGTGGCCGTAAGGCAGGGTTCCACTGTACTTCATGTTTAATGTATGGCAATATTGGCGAGGGGTTACTGCATGCATGTATTTCTAGTAGGAGGATATGACAGCTATTTAATATACCCACTTGTGTGGACATGTCTTTCCATGTCAGGTAGAATGCTTCCCTGCAAGTGTAACAAATGTGTCAGTATATGGTGAATCCAAATCTTACAAACAAATTTATGTGCAAAATATAACCTTTTTAATTGTGGTCATATCATACATAGGCAGTCCATTAAACGTCTGATTGTACATTAAAACTACAGTAGATTCATTATAAAAATGCCAGAGAAATCACATCAATTAGCACCTGCATTCTATTTTGTATTTCTACAAGTAGCATGACTTTGGCACCACATCACAATGGCCAGTTGCTATGCAGTTTGCTCCTGGATTCAAATTGCACATGTATATTTGTTTCAGGTTTCCTAGCTGTGAATTATAGTGAAGTTCAAAGACTGTCTTTGGCACCCCTGTTTGCATTTATTTTACATTTTAAAACAATACTTACTCAATCTTTACAATATCAAACTGTTTATTAGTTCGTCTGCACAAATAAGCTATACAGTAATTTGAAAATGGCAAAATGTTGGTGTTGTTGTAGCCATGTATTTTTTGCCTTTTGAGTGTTCAGAATCATGTCGATAAGCACAAATTGTACTTTCTAGGGGTCCCACAGCATCGGACATGCATGGCCTACAATCCCCTCTTGAAAAGCCCACTGAATTCACAGCATTGCTGGAATTATTAACAGTAATAGCTAAGAATTCTGCATTTTTCTTGTTTTTTTTAAAATATTTTTGTTGAAACTTGATTTCAGAGAGACTTAAAGCAAAGTTGAAGAATAACATTTATTTAACTAGTCTAAATGGATAGCAGTACTGGACAAAGGTGTGGGAAAAAATCTATTTAACTCAATAAGTTGCAGACTGTTGCAACATTGGCACACCTTAAGTTGCAAGGAAAATGGCAAATTTTAGTTACTGTCAACTGCTTTTACAAAAATACCTATATCTCAAGATCAATGTAATAAAAAACCTTGAAATTTGGCAGTGGATTCAATGGTAAATGATTGATCAATTTTAGTTTAAATGAGCTCCCACATTTTTGGGTGAGAAGTATTGGTTTGTGCAAATTAAGGCCCTGATGTTTTGTTTCTTCATGAAACCCAACATCTGAAGGGCAATGGAAATATGCAATGGCTGTTATCGTAATTGAATACGCCGCTGCGGCGAACCAGCGGCATCTCAGTGGAAGTACGCACGAAAACGAGGCTAAAAAACACAAAACATGACCCTATAGCCTCGTCTCGATGTTAAAATAATGCAGATACCGCTGGTCCGTAGCATAGACGTATTCAATTACGATAACAGCTATTTATGCAATGCAATAAATTGTGGTTAATGAAGTAATATGTCCAAGAAGACTCTATTTGCCTTATGGACATTGACGTCTGTCATCAAAACTACTGCATGTGGACAAAACAAGGCATTACTTTCTAATTGTGCTGCCAAAAGAGATTGAACCTTGGCAACAGCATGTGAACAAGTGGGTTTAATGAATTAACTCTTCTTAAATATATCTGTTGCAACAATTCAATGGTCCCATTCTTAGTGAAAGACATTTGGTTACAAGCTATATGCTTCACACTTCATTCACAACATTTTAACCAGAGTATAATCTACCAATCCTGGTATACAAAAAAACCACCCATCACCCCAGAGCCGAACCTGCCTGCTTATACTATCTATAGATCAACATGCTTTCGATCTGTACAATCCAATTCAGCGTAATTGCTCAATCATTTATGATTGATTTGCCAACATATGTAGCTGGGTTTGTCATTGAGATCCACATACGCCACAAGAATCAGACTCTACTTTACCCCAACATTTCAGGTTTGAGTTATTTGGCAGGCTAAATATTAAAGCTTTTCTTGTGAAGACATATATATATTCTTGGGCATAGAGACCTTGATTTTGTTCCACAAACTTATAGTTTTCGTCGATGATACCCGCCTCATGATCTGCATAATCGTGCCTTGTTCCTTTAGCGTCGTAATATGTTCCACAACGTTTTCAATTTGGTTTGATAATTCCTTTCTCGGGCATCCTTCACAGTTTACAATTAAGGAATCTGTGTGTATATAATTTCCAGATGTTAAATTGAAAAGTTCTTGAATTTCCTTGTTGATAGATTTAAAAAGAACTTGTCACATGCTGAGCTTACAGTACTTTAACATGTCCGAGGGCAATTGGAATCCCAATCCAAATTTGCAAACAGATAACTTTAGGTGGGTTAGATTGGCACCTTAGTGGAAATGCAACCATCCTTTTACATAATGGATTACTTTGCCATCTAGGCTTTTTGTAGCCCAGGATTCAGATAAATGATATACTGATAACTGCTACTGTAGCTTATTGTACACAAATTAGTTGATAATCAGCAGTTTTTTCTCTGGGTGGAGCGGAAGTTTGTCTACTTTATCCAAAAAACTGGTCAGCTCTTCCTCCAGCTCATTTCGGATTTCATCAGTTGCCATTGTATAATTGAACATTTTACCCAAATACCCGAACGATCCATCAATTTCGACTGGTGGAATCATCTCGTTGTTAACCTTCAAGTATGGTTTATATTGAGTCGACCTTCTTCCATTGTGTTTGATACCAAAAGTTTTGCACTTATTAGTCCTAATTTGTAACCCTGACCAGTGGCACCATTTTGAAAAAGCATTCAACATCATTTGATTTTCTTCCTCTGTTGCTGTAACAAGAGCTGTATTGTCCGCAAATTGGAACCAATGTCTGGGTTTCAAAGTGTTACAGTAGTGATATCTCTATACACTTAATGAGAGAATTGGTACACATGTTAAAAAGCAGTGGTGAAAGTCCCCCCTTGTGTCACTCCTTTACCAACTTTCATAGGACTTGTGACACACGCTTTAGTTCCTATCGATACTGTATAGTCTTGGTATATATTTCGGATCAAACCTGATATTTCACTAGGAATGTGGTGGTACGTGAGGATAGTTTGCAATGTGATGTACCCCCCAAACGCACTTTTCAGATCAAGTAAGGTAATAACCAAATGTCACTGATTTTTTCTGGCATGGTTGACAATGTGAGTTAGTATATTGTTATGCTCAATTGTGCCTGAAATTCCCTTCTAAAAGCCTTTCTGTATATGCGTTTCTATATAACTCGTTCTGTACCAAAATACGAATATATTCAGTTTTGTATTATAGATGTAAAAACCTTTGCAAACATTGGTTGTAAGGTTATTGGATGGAAGCTTTGCGTTATCATTCTTACGAATGAGTATATTGTAAAGGCTTGTTTGCATGACTTAAGTAGCAATCCCCTGTCCCAGCAATTTGACATAATTCGGTGAAGGGCAGTTCGTAGTATTGGGCAATTTTTCAACACTAAGATACTGATTTGGTTAAAAGGACATGCCGATGATCCCAACTTCATTTTTCTAATAATTCTTGAAATTTCTGAATACGTGGGAGCTGTTATAGCAAAAGAATAATTAGGCTGGTCAAGATTTTTCATCCAAATAGGAATATCAAAGGTTTGGTTGGGTTTTAGCCTGGAACTAAAGAAATTATATATTTTCTCGTCAAAGTCCGGTAATACATCTTCAAAAATTTCTTTACAATATGCCCAAAAATTTTCTTCAATATGGATATCATGTGATTTTTCCAAGAGTAAGGCATGTGTTCTTTTACTATATTTCAGCAACAGCAGCTTACTCACATACTGAATTTCACTCGTCAACATATCACATTGCAAACTTTTGAGTTCATTAAGGTGGTATATCAGCTGCCTTCTGGATAAGTGGTTATATTTCATTTGAAACATGGATAGAGTTTCATCATTAGTGCTACTGACATCTGACTTATCAGCTACATTATGGAAGTAATTTATAAATACTTCCTGAAATAGGTCCACTTCCCCATTTAAATCAGTTATTTCTGCACACAGATTAATTGTAGCTATAATAATTATAATTATAATACATACTAACACAGTAATTCTGATGTTGCTTTTGAAAAACAAAATCATTAAGCATTTCTATGAAAGTAGAACATTCTTTACAAATTTTACTGAGTTAAAATTTTGATTTTTATGCTCAACGGTTTTTTGAAGATTTGATAAAATTGTCAATCTGGCTTTCGTCCTTTCGGTGACTATAGGAACTCAATACATTAACAGAACATTCTCTGGTATGGTTGGGATGGAACTCTGGATGTGAGTCCAAGCGTGTCTTGTATGTTTCCACTTTCACGTTCACATCGTGTATTTTCTTTGCGAGATTGGTGTCATATCTTGTTTCTTCGATCAGATCTGGATGGGCGCCTTGGAGGCAAATACCCAATGCTCCATTCATGATACTTAGATTGTCACCACATCTAGCTTCTTCTTGCTTTGGATGGAG
>CACRXK020014061.1:0-13408 GCA_902702795.2 Paramuricea clavata
TGACAACAATGTTGCAAATTATGGCAATGCACTACTTTAATAAGCCTAGTTTCGATTTGGTCTTTATGTTGATACTCTATTTATACATCAGCCATATTACTGTAAATTATACAGATGAAGGAAAAAGTAAGAATAAAGAGCGCATAATGGCTGAATTTTACAGTTTCTTAATACCTAAATTTGTCGTGTTTTATAAGAAGGGAAACTGATTAGCATCTCAAATGGTTTTGTTTATGCAGACTCGTGCAGCTAATTATGACAACCTAATTGAGACCTATGGCTCTGTTTATACTCTGTTAAAAAGTTTTTTATACCTGTTAAAACACGACCAAAACAAACAAATAAGACAATAGATGCACCTGACATTGCAAGCTGACTCGGCTGCGTGAATTTTGGAATGATTTTCAAATTTCATGCACACATAAATAAAACACACTTTTACTTTGCTTTTCGCCTTTATATTAGTTGACTGTTTAGGAAATTAAATTAAAATAAACCGTATAGACATCACTGTGCTATTACAACCTGAATATATTAAGCTGTACACTTGTCACTTGTGTTGATTTCAATGGTCTTTGCATATAGCATATAGTCACGTGCACGTAGTTGTATATATGACAGAACTATATACAATCAATTTTCTGTAGTATACGTTTGGTAAAGTTAAGGCCAAGTAGATATCCATGAACATTGTATCATTTTGAAAAGTGAAACGTAAACACATATTAATAAAAAATTTACCTGTTTTGAGCAGCCACCTTCAATTAAGCAAAGCGTGTTCAATCGCTGAATCAGACTTAGTTCATGCCAACGTACATTCATTAGAATGGAATATAGAAACCCGTACTTTACTCGTAGGTCTTGCTTCGCTTTACCTCCTTCAACACCAGTGATTGCATTTAGAATCTCCATGACAAATGGGATATTGGTCTCCATTTCTTCCCACAACTTTTCAAACGAGAAGTTTATCATCATGCCGCATGAGTCTTGTCGTCCAGCGTGTAAAATAGAGCCTTTGTTTCTAAGGCAAAGGTTTTTGCAAGACGCATTTATATCATCAGTGATTTTTCTCTTCACCTCTCTAACTACGTTGGGACAATATTTCATAATTATATACGCGAGGACAGAGGCGTCTTCTGTTCGTGCAGCTGCTGTTATTTTCTCTATCTGACGTGCAGTGATCAGGGTCGAAGACGGGATTACAGTTGAGTTTGCGGTCGATGAAAAATCGAGCCTGCTTCTTACACTGCGAGTCGAAGTCGTAGTTGACTGAGCTATGTCTAGATGTATTGTACTGGGGCCAGGCACGTCCATCTCTGGTTCTTCTATACTCTCATCATCTTGTGACATTGATTGCCGTTTCGCCGGTTTTTTGTTTGAAATGTTGGGCGATTGCACAGGATATCTTTTCACAGTTACCTGCTCCTTTAAGTCAGTTTGTGCTTGTTGACATTTGCCTATGAATACATGGATTTTTTTAACGAAGGTTATGCATTTATTGCATACAGCCGTGGGAAGACCGTCCGATCTTTGTATAAAAATTCCACACGATTCGGATATTATTTTAACCAGAAACTTCTGTACTGCTGCTACCGATAAAACGTTTGTCATGCGCCGGCTTTCCGTTTCACATCCACATAATCTGCAGCATCCTTTATGTTTCTGTTTTAAATAAACTTTTCTAGGTGTAGATTGTGTACTGTTGTTCTCCATCGAAATACTGTATTGTACGCTCCTGGCTAATTGAATTTAAATAATATGCATATTTCGCATGTCGATTTCATGTATAATTATTATAATTATGCTATTTCAGTAAAAGGGATTTGACCAATGGGTGATAAGAACACCGCAGCCGATGCCAGGGCTTTCTCCAGCTCAAAGGCCCTGGGGACGAGGTTGATCGGTGACCTATATCTTCAAATTTTGACCACGAATTTATTTTGCGATAAATTTTATAAATTTCAAATTTTAAAAAAATCTGTAGTGTGGAAATTTCGCAATAAATTTTTCGCTTTTAAAAAAATCACACACTACAGAATTTTTTTAAACTTTCACCACAGTTGCAGAGCATCATTCCTTATTGATATATGAAATAAAAAAGATAGGTCACCGATATCGTTTTTGAGATAGCGGCACATTTATGGGTTACATTGGAAGGATTTATGCTGTCGTCATGTTGCCATGGGAACATTGACATCGTCGAAATCTAGTTCGAAATATTCCTTAGGTGACCAATATTGCCACCAAGTCGAAAAGAATTCGCGTTCTGCACGAATAAGCCGGCTGTTTTACGGAATTATTGCTTAAACAAGAATAACTGTAGGGAGCCACCTTAATAGAAACAGGTCTACTGCGTATAGGTTGGCTTTCAGAGGTCGTTTCACTAATTATGGAATGTGTCATTATTTTTATCAATTCTAAATAGAATCAGTAAATATTTCATCTTAGGAATTGTTTTGGATCCAACACCAAGTGGGGAATAATCACATATTCATCCCCCCACGATCCAATAATTGGAGGAAGTAACGATATATGTTTTGTCTATTGGTAACGCCATGGTGGTGTCAGATTCTTCGTGCATGTGAAAGTTTAATTACATTCTTCTTCGTTGCCAGATCCGTGCGATTCATTACTCACGTGACTCAAATTGGTCGAACTCGCTGCATGCATGGGCGAAGTGACCGCAATGGAAGTAGACCTCGACGTTGTATGTTCTTGAAGCTACCAGGCGTACCAAAAGGGTGTCCGATTCTACTGATTCGAGTGCTCAGCTTTGACCTTTGGATATTACTGGCATACTGAAGAAATGTATAAGGAGAGTTGTGACTCGCACTTTTTAGCCACTTTTTTAGTTCTGAAAAGATCATGACATGCAAAAATAACTTCTGGTGTTATGAAAGTAGCTTTTTGGGCACCTTTTCGGGGGTTTAGATAATGATAAAAACTAAAGACCAACCGCATATGATTTTGAAATTTTTAGCCACTAGCTATTAATTTTGAAATCTGAACGAATAAAGAAAATGGCCAAAAAGTAAAGGTTATATAAACCGACAGAAATGCGCCACAACAGCTACAACTATTTTAGTTAAGATAATCCGTGCGTGTTTGTCGGTCGGACTAGCTTGTTCATTTGGTGTCTCTCAAAGTAAAGCTTGTGACGCTGTTGCGATGCACAAACGCGCATTGACTTTGGCCAATAACCTGGAACGAGACCATTAAGCCACTTTTACCATAGAAAAATTGAGGGAGAAACTGAAGCTTCCTAATGGAGGCAAATAACGCTCTCTGACTGGCTAATATCTCGTTCCCCGGATGTCAATTCTCGTTCCCGGATGCAAAGCCGCGATGTTTAGGAGGAGCGGGAAATTACGAAAATAATATTACAACTTCCAAAACACCGATTTTTTCCTGTTTTAACATAGTTCAAGCAAGGACTAAAAGCTCGAAATCAACAAGAATATACCTGGACTTTAATACAAAACAAGCGTTGGAACGGTAGAAATGTTTTAAAGTTTCCAAAGTTTTTATCATTTCGGGACGATATAAAATTTCGTCATATATAATTTAAATGCAAAACAGTCAGGAGTATTGATAAAACCATGCAAGATTGAATACTTGAATTGTTAGCCAAAAGTTGTAAAATAGGTTTTCTAGGTTTTATATATACGTCGATCTGGGCATGAGTCAATGGGTCAACGTTTGTGCCCCCTTCCCCGCCCCTTATAATTCGTCACAAATTGATGGTCCACCCCTGTTATCGTTGGACTAATTTTTTCATGAAAAGTTTTATTAGGATATTAAAAGGAAATTAATCTAGAACTATGAAACAACATTTGTAAAAACCTGCATATAAAATGTGTTTGCACATGCAACGAAAAAGCTCACTTGTGCTTTTTCCAAGTGGCATTCAATGAATTGCAAGGCATCAGTGGGATTTAGTGTCTTTCACAATTTATTTAAAATTCAGGCTGACACACTACTTTATTGATCTATAATATACCAAATCATATTTGAAACTCCGCCCAATCCAACCGGCAAATAGATAATGGGATCTCATAGATCACAAGAGTTCCCACAACGTTTTACCAAAGATCGAAAAAGCCAAAGATCGCGGGCTAACAACTTTGCATTTTCGCCATTTTAATCGCTTTTTAGGTTCTTTAAGCAGATAAATGAAACGGAAAAGTCCGTAAATGCCATCAATCAATTAATTAAAGAATTTAATTTTTCTCATTTTTATTCATGTTTAAGATTTCTGAAATAGCGGTCAAAAGTGGCCATGCACAAAGTCTTAAATTCTTGGCCATTTCTAGCCACTTTTTTCCCTATCTAAATGTTGTAAGGACAAGTCTTGTTGTAAAACACTGTTTTCTCTTCGATCTAGCTAGTAGCTACTATTCCACGTCTCAGTTGCGTACGCTCTCATCCTAACATAAAATCCATCGTTTAATAAATGGCCATCGCAACGTTACGGTATTACGTATTCGAATAATCGATAATCATATCCAATAAAGCATGCAACAAGATTTTATCATGCACAGTTTCTCACGACATACTAGAATTTGCGCCAGCGTGTTCGTATATGTTGAGCAACTTGATTCATAATGATAAATTGTAAGTATGCAAAATTTCGCGAGAGATTTTCCAAAATATTTACCCTAGATAATATTTTTTTCAGACTCAATTACTATTGCGGCATCACAATCTTTTTGCGTAGACAGTCGTACTCCTCATTGATAGTCGGACGAATCATTGATCCGCGTGCAGGCCTCCGCGCGTTATCGATCGATCCCTTCCTACCTTGCCTAACCCACTGGTACACCATACAGTATCCATCACTCCACGTTGTTCTTCATCAACCACATGTAGAAAGATGGAGGATTTGCTTCGCGATGCCATAGCAAATTTACAAACTTTGTTTTTCTGGTTCCGAAAATACTCAAGAACTGTTATTGCGAGTTAAAACTATATGTCATCCCAATTAAAGAAACGGGAAGTATTGCAGAATGCCGTCCACTAGTATAATATCATATCATGTAGCCCGGCCGCTATTTCACTGGATACGTACTACTAGAAAATACATGCATGCAGAAACCCTCGCCTTGCTGACAAAACCATTGTATTTTCCGAACGTGAAGTATTTAAACTTAAAGTAGTGGTCATGGTAACACGATAATTTTTTAAGAATATTTTTTACAAATGGAAAATCCCCTAAAAATATCACTTTTAATTACAAAATTATCAATTTCCCAAACATAAATATGTTAGGTATGTTATTATACGTAATATAAGCTTCAATTTAAGGTAAAATTCAACCGCAAACTCTTCGCAAAACGTTTTAAAGTGTTCTTTTAATATAGAACTAAAGTTAACTGCCTTTATCGATAAATTTTGAGTTCGAAATAAAATGATTACAAAATAAAATAATTATAAAATAACTGTGCTTAGTATAATAAAAAGGGTAATCAATAAAGAAACACTGAAATAATACGCTGTCTTGTTTCACATTTATACGCAACGATCGGCTTTTAAAGTAATTACAGTATATTATTAAAAGCAAACAATGCATCAATATTTGAAACAAACTTACCTTCGTTAACGTCGGCACCTTTACTCCCTTCTTTTAGCAATTCTTTTGCCTTTATTTCATCAAAAATCTTTTGAAATTTACAAAATCTTGCAAAAATGAAATATATTTGCAAAAAATCATCCAATCAATTTCGCTGTCATCCTGCAGCCGTTATAATGCCAATTTTAAATTGGACCAATCAGTGTTGGCTATTCATGATAGTCCGCTATATTATGAGATCAGTGAGGATGACCACCCACCGAAACACGCACAGTGACCTCGCCCGCGATAATTGATGAACTTTAGACTTCGCTAATGGTTTCGTTTCCCGGGTGTAAATAGCCGGGGGGAATTAGTACCCTCGCACGGCGCTTCGCGCCGTTGGCTCGGGGATAATATAATTTTTTTCCCAGCGACGCTAATTAATCATAATCTGTCAAATACCAATGTCCGGTTGTGAGGAATATTATACCGTTACACAGTTAAACCACGGGTTAAACCATGCACATAAATGAGCAAGCAAGCATGTGGTTGCTCTCTTAATTAGTCTTTCTAACCAGGAACTCTATACTGAAATAAGCTGATCCTAACCCTAATCCTTAACCCTAGGCCCGAAGAGGGTTAAAACTAGTCGGGGAAAGAATCAGTTAAACAAGGTTAGTTTTTTAAAGCGGTAAACCACTAAGACTAAATATACTAAAAACAACAACACGAAGCTTGCTGAAAACCACCGCCAAAAATGTTTTATATTACTGCTACAGTATGAAGTGTAAGTTTAGTAAGCCTGATTACAAATCAGAGTCCAAAAAGGTGATTCCAAAATAAGTGCAAGCCGGCGCATTACGTCCAAAATCGACTTAATCGAACCGCTTCATTAGATTCACCTCACGACTGCTGAAATGGTTGGCCAAGCCGTCAAATGACCATGGCCACTATATAATTATCTTTTGTCGGTCGTGGGCGACCAGAATTTAGCCTCAACGGCCTTTGATCGTAAATTAAATTATTTTGCCGTTTTGTACGAAAAACGTAAAAAATTAAAATTTAAAAATATCGTATTGTCATCGCAACACATGACGCCACAACGCGAGCCTGCGTTCAGTGTTGGCCAATTACGAATACTTCATGTTAAATCAATGTTTGGAAAATATAGGCGAGGGGTTCACCGCATGCATGTATATATATTTCTAGTTCTGTATGTACATAGTACATGGGCGAATCAATAATCAATTACTCTCTGCAAAGTTAGTTTACCAAAAAAGGAAATCATAGCTTGCAAGTTGCAATATTAGTAGCAAGATGATTTGAAGAATATTAATATATTAATTCAATATCCTATAAGGATTGAATTTACAAACATGTACAGGTTTCTTCTGTCTTTTGAATCAATACTATTTTAAACTTGATACCACTTACACCCACACTTCTCAGTCATCGCTATTCGCGTATTCCGTTCTCTGTGAACAAGTTGCATTGGACTATAGAAGTTCGTGTCATGTTACAGGCTGTTGCAGTGTGGCGAACATATCAACATTTTCTCCGTGGAATTTCTTGAAGGTGAAGACACTTTGGAAACTTTGGCTTTGTTAACGGTGAGTGAACATGATTTCAAACTAGTTTAATGGTTGTGAGTGTTTGTTTAACAATGCCCATCTGCCTGTCGTAGTTTTATTTTACTGACTTTGCTACACCAGACTATATACTCGCACATTCTGGCATTTGTCGCCTCGCGTTCTCGTACGTTCTTCGAAAGTATGAATTATTCCATGTAAACTAGCAAACAATTTTAAAGTATGTCTATGAAATTTATAAATCCCAAACGGTTTCGGTGACTTTTAGCAGAGGTAGCGGTCTCGAAATAAGCCCTGTTTCACCAGTAGATTCGGCGGTTTGTATCAGGCCAACTGCTCGTGAAATTTTCCTCTCTGTCATTGGAAGAAAATAATGCTTAATACAGAATACTAACAAATCGCAAAGATATATCGCGCGCTAAAACATGGGTTTGATAGTCCCAGCTGTTGGTTCAAATTTAGCTTGAGTCACGTTTATGCAAACAATACGATGTTGTGATTTTATTATGAATATATATGGAATCAAATACACGAGATAGAAACAACCCTTCTGTTTAAATTAGCTATCTTAGCCTGGCGGAAACTTCTACAATTGACAACCGGATAGAAACTTGAAATCTTTCGGCTTCAAGTAGTTTCATTTTAATGAAATGTGCCATATATGTTTTGTTTGAATTCGTTCACGTGGTTCGACAGACCTATTAGTATAATCTTCTTCGTCTTTGACATTAATTGCCTATCGCTATGTGGTATTGTATTCCAAATAAGTGAAAAGGTCGAACACTTTTGCATTTCTACTTTCCTCAGCAAACATAGGCCTACTAGAAGCAGTTTTTTATAGTAACTTGATACAATCAAAATACATCAATTAATAGCACACTGTGCAAACGTGTTTGCTTCGAAATTCATTTCGTTTGATTACCACGCCACATCGAAGTTCATTTTGTTTGCTAACAGCTTTGTAAAACACTTACGCTGAATTAAATTTGAAAATGCCTCCTGCTTAGGGACTTTATATGCTTTGAATAATATCGGCTTGTTCACTAATGAGCTTCGTATACTGAATCATATATTTGAGTCAAAACCTTTGGCCTGCTTAATTATAGCTATTAAGCAAGTACCTTTAAGTATCGTCATTGTATACTATCATGCTGGGAAGACAGATTAAAGCGAATCAGATCATAACAACAGGTTTTAATTTTCTAATTTCATATTTTAAAGTAGAATATATACTGTACGTCTGTAACTACTCCAAAACTCAAAAGTCTCCGTCGACATCCAAAGTCCATGCAACTGATCTTTGGAGCAACCTCTGTTATATATAGTAATTGGTTGGTGGTGACATGCTCGAAGTCGTAGTGATTACAGACAGCTACTCGACTACATAAACAAAACTACAAAGGGTTGAAAGTTAAAGTATACACTATATTTCGACGCTATGCCACGCATCTATAGTCATCTGCTGACTAGATACAAAAGTACAGTTCTAAAATCTGTTGTTACTCGACTAAGTTTTACATGGGATTTCATGGTTTTGTCAGTCATCTTGCCCGGGGGAGGGGAAGTTCGGTTGCCATAGGTTTATTATAGTATACTATACTCATACATTTTCCTGTACTTGAATGCAATTTTTAATGCTTATATTTACTAAATATAGTATTGAAATTAGGCTAAGATATTTATATTTAAGTTCAGAAAAAGTATAGGATAGTTTTTTATTTGAAAGAAATCACTGTTTTGCGAGGTTTTTTTTGCACTTCATAAGCGAAGTATGATATATATCCTCTATACAGTATAATGTATACTTGGCGTTTTATTGCATTTCTAGCCACGAATATTAAATTAAATTAACAATTATTCGCCGAAGGGGAGGTGATTATCGCGTTATAATCACCTCAACCGACGGCAACCAATCACTAATCAGCGTGGAAAATTTTCTACTATACAGTAGTAATTATACTAATACTAGAAACTACATGCATGCAGAAACCCTCGCCTTGCTGACAAAACTCTTTTTTTTCCAAACATGAAGTATTGTCATGGTAACACGATTATTTTAAGAATAGTTTTAAAATTGAAAAATCCCCCCCCCCCCAAAAAAAAAAAATCACTTTTAATTACAAAATGATCAACTTCACAAACATATGCTAGGTATGTTATTAGTATAGGTAATAGCATGGTTTCGAGTGCAATTTGGATATAACATGCACGATTTTTCAAAGACCTCAAAATAGCACGAGTCCGAAGGACGAGTGCTATTTGGGGTCTTTGAAAAACTCACGAGTGCATGTTTATCCAAATTTCACGAGAAACCATGCTATTACTTGTTAATAATTTACATAAAAATGTTCGAGACAATTGTAGTTTTAACCTACGCGTTTATAGCGACCATTCCACTGGCAAAGTTTTCCTGGCTTTGTTATATCACATTATACAACACTAACAGCTTGAAAATTCCACTCAACTATGTAATTTTTGTTAGTCTTGTTTAAGGTAAATGCGTTTCCATTTAAAATTAAAGATAAAAGCCATATTTTCCACGCGAAGGCAACTTTACTTTGTGTAGCGCGGCGCCATGTTTATTTTGTTTTGAAGCAATCTGTGACAGTTACTTCTTTAAACTAAATTGCTTTAAACTGATTGGTTGATTTAATCATCACAATGTTTTTCCACCAATCAGATCAGTTTGTTACAGATTTTTGCACTGTGATTACAGAAAATTGCACTGTGATTACAAAAAATTGCACTGTGATTACAGAAAATTGCACCGTGATTACAGAAAATTGCACTGCTGTTTGGGATTAACTGCACTGAAATCAACCAATCACAGTCGAGTAATATCTGTATGTATATTATTATACGTAATATATAAGCTTCAATTTAATGTGAAAATCAACCACAAACCCTTCGCAAAACGTTTCACTACTACTATAGTATATGCTTTTGTAAACTGGAGCAATAGTATAACTAGGTATGCGAGGTATCTAAAGTTGTAATTTGGGGATAAACAAACGTAAATCAAATTTGTCTATATGTCGTCAATTGCACCAAAGAAACATGCTAGAAGAAAATCTATAGATCAGGTGGCCGATTAGCGATTGGGTATATAGAGGACGATAATTTAGCGATCTAGAGTTTGCCGTGATGTGCCTTTCACATGTAGAATACCAAATAGTAAAATTATTATAAAAAAATGCCCGTATAGATTATTATAGACCGTATGGAAATACAGGGTGTATAAAAAAGTAGACAATTTTGAAACGGCTCTCAATTTAACAAATCCGTTAATTTCATGAAATTTTTGATAAATATAGATTGTTTACCCAATACAGAATAAATAAAAAATTTTCGTAAAGATAAATTTTCCAGATCAGGATCAGGGAACCGGTGTCTTTTTTAGCAGCATTAAAAATAGCTTGCGTGCGAAATTTAAAAGGTTAAAACGAATTTTGAGTTCACGGGCGAGAAATTTGTTACTGTACCCGAATTGGCAAATATCAGAAAATTTACTCAATTTCAAGTCCTTCAAATAGCTGCTGAAACACGCATTGGCAACACGCATGCTTAATTTATGCGTTTACCTAATTTGCATATTGTTATTGTAGTAGTATTAAATAAAATAATAATAATCAATATGCAAATTAGGTAAATGCATGAATCAAGCATTCGTAATATGCATTAATTGTGCCAAAAAATGAAAGTTTCAGCAGCTATTTAAAGGACATAAAATTGAGTAAATTTTCTGATATTCGGGCCATTGATAAAACACATAACAAATTTCTTGCCCATGAACTCAAAATGCGTTTTAAAGTTTTAAATTTCGCGCGCAAGCTATTTTTAATGCTGCTGAAAAAGATCCCCCCCCCCCCTGCTGTGGAAAATTTATCTTTATGAAAAGTTTTTTGTTTATTCTACATTATAATATACCCAAACAATCTATACAATCGAAATAATCTAAAAATTTCATGAAATGAACGGATTTGTGAAATTGAGAGCCGTTTCGAAATTGTTTACTTTGTAATACACCCTGTGGAGCTAATTGAATGCATGAAAGACATTTAAGACATGTTTGCTCATGAAATTAAAAAAATTCATCGTTTCAACAACTTGTCGGCTTTGTCCTTTATGGCTTTGCGAAAACCTACAACATTTATGATCATCTTTTATTTCTATACCTATATAGGTGCTAGCATATTATACGTCCCTACAACTATACCGATGTAGATTTGTGAACTTTAAAATACATTATTTGCATGCCAAAAGTTTTTCTCAGAATATTTTGAATTCACTGTTATTGACCGATATGTGTAGTTCTTATACATATGACATTAAATTACAATATTAATACAACAAATTAATTTTTCCTATTTTACTGATTATGCTGTTTTTAAAAACGTTATAGTTTTCAGATGATCTTACGCTATCCAGCAGTGCATTCCAAAACTTTGCTACCTCCCTGCATGGTACATACAGGGTTTATAAAAAAAAACGCAACCTCGGAATTTCCTAAGAAATCACTTTGCAATTCTTAAGCATAAAAGATTTTAGGCCCCTGGGAATTGAAATCGAATTGCTAATAGATCATATTACTGTTGTTGTGCATTAAATAAATACATAAATTTTGCTTTATGCACTCGTGTGTGCAGTAATTTTGACAGTTATGCTATTTTAAATTCCCAGGCGCCTAAAATCTTTTGTCTTTAAAACAATGTCGATTTCTTGGGAAATTCCGAGGTTGCGCTTTTTTTGATACACCCTGTATATCGCTATGACTTTTAGCCATACGTATGTAGTTGTATTTACCTTACAGGCAGTTTCAAAATAGATTTCCTAAAATCCTGATATGGCCTATGAATTATGATGACTATATCCTTGAGATTTATCAATATATTCACGTGAGACGAATGCATTTTTTGACACGGCTGTCATTACTATCGTTGAAGATAACGTTTGTCGATTAGTCCAATACATATATAGCCAACTTTTGCCTTGCCTGATAATTTTTACATGCTATATGCTTATTCGGGGAAGACGATTACTTCAAAGGTAGCTCAATTTAGAAACGTTTACTGACATTTGGAGCAATTAAAACAGATAGCGACTTTTCAAAGGTGACTGTATTAAGAATCACTTTTAAGAATCACTTGACGGTGTAAGTGGCATCCTATTTTACACATATACTAGAAGTTACTATCGCAAGGAAAGTGCTGCCTCACCCCGCCTTCCATCACATAAGCACGTAAAGCACCCCTAAAGGCCCATCTACACGATACGACTAGTCGTATACGATTCTTATCCTGGCGTATGTACTCGAATAAATGTGTGTAAAGATGTCACATTTCAAACTTCGCCATAAACTGATGAACAGAAATAGTGGCGTCGGCAATCTTTTTCATACGGTAAGAATCGTATACGACTAGTCGTATTGTGTAGATGGGCCTTATTAGACACCTGTTCAGGAGGTAGGAAAAGTGCAATTTGAATACGAAAACACCTTGCACAAAGTCGAAGGTCAGCTAAATGCCTAAATACTCTAATTGTATTGACTTCCACAAATTCCTTACTCTTCAAGAAATTACTTCTTTGAAAATTCCTTCGTTCTAAAAAAGATGAAGGACTTTGCAAAAGTCTACAGGTCATGCTATGCAAGTTTTTAATGATTTGCATTATTCAAATCGATGCAGGTTTATTAGTATATCATAACCAGTTGTCATGGCTAGCTTGCCACTGAATACTGTACAATATCATATATAACAATGAAACGATAATAATACTTGAATGAATAATCATTGGATATGTAGAATTTAATAACAATTTCATACATAGAAATACAACCAGTAAGTCTGACTCAGTTTTTGTCCCAATTATCGTTTTAATTGATTGGCACCTTCAAGGCTACCCCTACCGCAGAACAACTGAACAATCTGCTGATGGAGAGACAAAAGCTATTTTGTTGACATTTTTGTTTAATATGTCAGCTTCATATGATACCATTCATTGTACAAACGATTAAGATTGTAATTGTTTAATATGTCAGCTTCATATGATACCATTCATTGTACAAACGATTAAGATTGTACTCAGTCAGAACTGCAAAACTAAATAATAAGAAATGGTGAGCATTATGGAAAAGTCAGATAATTTTTCATTTGTATACAATTGTGTGTTCCAATTCGGACATCATACTGCTCATTTGACCTTATGCATAATGATGTCACAAGACTTCATGCCCGCGAGGAATGCTGGTCTTAGTAGTCAATGCCTGGGA
>CACRXK020014062.1:0-11061 GCA_902702795.2 Paramuricea clavata
TGTCCCCTTAATTTATAGCCCCTACCTGGGTACCCCAGTGGCCATTGTCTCATGGCAAGTGAATTTTATTCACGGCAACTAATTTTCATATCCAACTTGGCAAGTTGAACTTGCCCTGATGACAAATGGTCAAAAAAGTAAAGTTATACCACTGACTACTGAGTAAGGTATATATGAGCTACAGTATCATGGTTATAAAAACTCTGGAATAAGGTATGCGGTTATTTTCAAAAAATTTACATTATCACTCATCAATATGTCTGCAGGTTGTTGAAGTAGATCGGAGGAGCCTCAATCAACCCGAAGAAGCAGAAGAAAGCGCATACATGAGGAATTGTGAAAAGCGGCAGCTGATTGACCAATTGGACCCACTTATTTACTATCATGGCATTTCAAAAGGAGTTATGAAGCCGCCACATGAACAGTGATCTGGTAATTAAATGATACATTTTGTTTTTTTAATAATTAGAGTACCGGTACCAACATTGGATTCATTAGCACCAGGGGTGGAAAAAGTATCGGACCACCGGACCATTGGTCCCAGAAAATTTTTGAGTTCCCAGAAAATATTTTGCCAAGAAAGAAAAATTGTAATAATTCAAATAAAAAGAGAAATTCAGAGGAAAATTCACACCGTGACCTCAGAAATGCAATTATAAGTGTAACCATCTTAATAGTGCGATAGTGTATAAATGTAGTCGACAATAGAACGATGTAAAAAATGTTGTATGGCAAATGCATTTTTAGTTGATCTGAAACAAACTTTTTGGGGGAAGCATGCATGATCTCCCTGATAGTGTCCCCTAAAAGTGCCCTAGCTTTTTTGGTATCTGTATTTGCCCTTAGGATCAGACCCTTGATGCATGTCAGTTTTATGTTATATTTTAAGATTCTTAGTGAAATATTATTTCCAGTGAAATATTTTTTTCCTGTGAAATATAGCATGACATCCAGTTTGACAACTTGTTAGTGTCACACAATTACAGTGTCCAAATGTCCATTTACTTGACTATTTACAGAAAATGTTCAATGTTCTCTTGCGGTCCCAGAAAGTAAAATATTTTTTCCACCCCTGATTAGCACCGAAATTAGTCACATTAGGTGTCGTTAATAGAAAATAATAAATGAAAATTGCATTTTGGTTTATGCTGTACCGGTAACTAATAAATGATATGAAAAATCAAAATTGCATTTTTTAGCTCTCAAAATATCACAATGCTTTTATTAAAAATGTACCGGTAACTTAATTAATATTATTTTTTATGTATGTAATTCTACAGAAAGTACTTCACGTAATGAAGAACATTTAATCCACTCTTCAAATCAAAAAGTCAACCTGCTAAGAGCAAACTGGACATCATAAACTTTGTTGAGGTGAGGTTATAGTTTCATTTTATAAAATTCATTTAGTAAGGCTTGAATCAAATTTAGTGTACATATACATCTTCTTAGTTTTGAGCTTTCCTATATAGTTAAGTTAATATGGGCTAACAAAAACCATCTGCCGACTGAGTGTCTCTTGTTCCATCCATCATAGTATTTCGCTCTGTCTGTAACCCCAGGGGATAGCTTGTTAGAGAAAACATAAGCTGTTAATTAATGAGGGTTGTGTAGTTGTTACCAAAACTATTTTAATTTGTGTTTTTTCCTCAAAAGGAAGGAGACACCGACTTGACGATCTGGCTACAATTGAGGCCCGCTGACATACTGTATCAGGGCTGATCATGACATGGAGCTATTGGCAACATTCGAGAATAGCAAAACTGTAAAAGCCATCGTTTACTTCCTGGCGTTGTTCTACTGTACCTGCTCCACTTAGACTACCCATCCAGACCAGGGCTCCAAATGACATTTCTCTCGTGCCTGGGGTTAGCCTAATATTTGTTTTGTTGCCTAATTTTTCAATTTTTTTATTGCGCAATAAAGCAATTTTGCATCAATTGCATGTACCGGCCCTTTTTTCGTGAACTCGCTTATTTTTTATTAATTTAAATAACTGTACATTTTAATTTAAAACAAAAAGTCTCTTGCGGCTCTGCGAGTGTATACCAAGCTTGAGAAGTTCAAACCACTTGACACTGTTTGCAGTTGCAGGGTTTGCACAATAAATTAATGTTGAATCATTAAACTATCATGCTTATCACGACAGTGACAATGCTGTTCCTCTATAGAACTTTACAATAAGTAATAACAATTAAGATCAAACTTATTTTAGACACAGGACAAAAAGTGTTGTGCATATATTCTAGTAATGAGTCAATCTATACCTTAAATCTTTGAACGCAAATTATTATAATGCCAAATAGCTAGGTATGTTAGGCATGCAGATGTTTACTTGACCGAGGAGTTTGGCTGCTTGAGAAGATTGAAAACAACCTAGTTTTTAGTGCGCAAGGGCCTAGAAACAACCTAGTTTTTAGTGCGCAGGGCCTAGCAACAACCTAGTTTTTAGTGCGCAAGAGCCTGAGAACAACCTAGAGTCATTAAAACTAGGTTGTTTCCAGTTTTCTCGCATAACAAAATAGGCAATGACGTCTTGTCACGGTTGAAAGCCAATGCGTTGACAATCGTAATAAGATTACAATGAAACATGATCTGACTATCTTAAGCCTTTTAGATCAGCCATCAGGGTATAAATATAACACATATATGCAGTTGTGAAGGCAATGCGTACGCTGCTTATAAACTATTTAATTAAAAATTCTAAAATATATAAATTATTATGATCGATTTCAATGTATATTTAACAGTTTACTGCAACCTTTCACTGCCATTATTCAAAGCCTAGTTTGTTCTTTACTTCCTGCCTAATTTTGGAAAATTTACAAATTAATTCCCTAAATTGGAAACTTTCTGAAAGTGGGGTTTCCAGGCTTAAAGGGCCGTATTTGGAACTCTGTCCAGACTCAGCAATCTGACATGGTAAAGGCTTTTCAAGAAATTGAACAATATTGCTACGTGTGAGAACGTTTACATTTATCTATCAGTAATTACTTTAATAACCTATTCGTGTATAGCTGGTAAATATATTATTTTAAACATTCGATCTTAATTGTTTTTATATTGTAGGAGGACAACAGCAAAAAATCATGCCAAGATTATTATTCTAGTTCAATATTGTCATTTAAGAAAAATATTCGTAAAAGCCACGCACACCGGATCGAACTAGAATAATTTTCTTGGCAGGATTTCAATTCAAGACAATTTTTCTAATTTTGTCCCATGTAGTAAGTAAAATTTTCTTATTAAGATTATTTTTCTTATTTCAAGAATACGTTCTAGCAAAATTTTCTTATTACTAGAAAATAATTCTTGGGAAACTAAGAATTTTTTTCTAGAAATAAGAAAATTTTGCTAGAACGTTTTCTTGAAATAAGAAAAATATTCTTGATAAGAAAATTTTACTTACCCACGGGACAAAATTAGAAAAATTTTCTTACCAAGAATTTTGTTCTAACCAAGAATTTTGTTCTAACCAAGATTAATTTTTTTATTTTAAGAAAAATTTTCTTGAAATCTGATTCTTACCTAGAATATTTTACTTACCCACGGGACAAGTAAAATTTTCTTAAAACAAGTAATTTTGTGCTTAAAATAAGTAATGATTTTCTTAAAACAAGAAATTGATTTTTTGCAGTGTCGGTTATAACTCTCAAAACTGAGAAATCAAATGACAACATTCCTTTGTTTCTGTGACCTCGTTGTAGTAGTGATTGTATTCGTATTGAAAAGTTTAACTGAGTACTAGGTTATATTCTTAAAACATTATCACTGGTGAACCGGTTATCTAGTTATTACCTGGCACATTTACCCTTGTGCAGGATGAGCAATGGGCATTATAAACACAAGGACAGTCGACCATAGCTAGTCGACCGATGCTCCGGGCATTTCAAACTACCACTAGTGAGTCAATTCTGCAGAATCCCGACAGGCTAATTTTGCCGTTTAACCATAAACGAATCTAGTCCCAAACATTACTTAAACACCCAGAAAACAAAACCCCGCGCAAACTCTATCACAGGTAACCCTACAAATACAATAGGGACGCCTGGAGGGGAAGCTATCTTGAACTTATATATATAATATTCCAGGTTCATGTTAAGGCTCTTTTCCACTCATCGCGAAAACAGCTCGCAGCGAGTGCTTGCGAGTGCCAGCGAGTAACTCGCAGGGAGCTTGCAAACATTCGCATAGAAGTTAACTAATTTGAACAATATTTTCTGATCGCGCGAACAAAGAAGACCAGTAGCCAAAGGAATCGTTGAAAATATCACGTGACTAAAGTGAACATACTTGAAAACGTTTTACATACTTGAGACGTCTTCTCCTACGTTGTCTTAAATAATTAAGTAAGAGCAAAAGGCGCCGATTTAAAACGGCCGCCATTTTGCAAAAACGTTTATTAGTCACGCGAGATGATGAAGTATGGAACCTTGACCTGTGAACTTGCGAGGACTCGCAAGCTCGCTGCGAGATGTTTTTGCAATGAGTGGAAAAGAGCCTTTATAAAGATTGGTAGTTGTCCTCCACATCTCTGGTTTTGCTCAACTCAGTGTAAGTAGAGTCCTCGTCATTTGCGCGGCATTCACTCTCAACGATTGATTATTATCTTCTGTGTTCATTTTTGAAACATCAAGCTCTTGAAAAGTTGAATCAGCTTCAGTTGTTTTTGGTTCTTGGTCTCTGTCTCTAAACCAACGACGACGAGAACACGAGACAATGTAGGAAAAGAGAATTCCAAGATTCAAGAATAAATCCAGACACCAGCGTTACAACAATATGCCATAATACTACAACAGTTGACCCATCATCCTCTTTGCTGGGAGCTGTATTGGCTGAACAGAAATATTTATATTAAAACTGATATAAAATTAACACCATAGAAATTTTAAATAGAAAGAATGTGGACCCAGTCCTGCTATACTTTTCAAGTTGTTTATTATGATGGTCTCGAATCACACAACATTTTGTTTCATGTCTGTCCCATTCATCCTTAGTAAACAAGTTTTAAATATACTCCCAAAAATGGCATCGAGCAGTAGTAATCAAAATTTCCATGATTTATTATAAATTTACGATGGAATGCTGCATGTTAGTAGTAACACAACGATCCCCCGCCGAGAATATATGTACCCTGCTTGAATATAGTTACACTAGCTTTGCTTAGATCAAGGGGGGATTGTTATATAGAAAGATAGTTGGCACCATGCAATACCTACTGTAAAATACAGTTCATCCAACCCGCTTTCATTGACCTTTAGTATACTAAATTTTGAACAAACATACCTGGTCCAGAATTCCTGGTAATCATGAAAATTTGATTTGTTGTACCAATTGTCGGGATTATTGGTTGATCTAAACGTAATGACGTTTATGTTTCATTATATAGAGTAGCCACAGGAGACAATGTATATGATAACTAATAAAAGTGCTGTATATAGTGAAACGCGAGGCAAAATATTGTAAAAACAGTTTTTGTTTCAGAAGTATTGTACATTACCTATAATAGATAAATTATATATCATTGACCAAATTCCAAGTTTAGTCTCTGCAATACATTTATAAAATCCAGCATGACTATACTGTACGACATCTGTGGTATATAGGGCCTACGTCTTGTCATTACTGACGACCTTAGTGCCATTGTGGACAATGGTATAACTTTGTGAAAGACGACCATTAGATTCACACAATATGGCAAACGTTTTACCCACAACTGCTTTTTCGTTAAAGTATAGCCCTTCTGGTGGATCTGTAAAAAACAAAATTGATAAAAACATTAATTTCATTCTTTGTTCAAAATTCTAGTTTCATTCTTTGCCTGTTCATGGCTTTTTGCTTCACATCTGTATATATCCCACTGTCGTCTTTACCAACATTAGTAAGACGCACTATTTGTTCTTCTTTTCCTGTTCCTTCAATCTGTATGCATGTTCCCTTTATCCCACGCAACGTTTGAAAGATGGTTGCTACCTTGTCCTTTACATTTGCATGTAAAATCATCACTTGTATTCAATGTGACGCGACTGGAACAATATACTGTCACCATTGGCGTTATGAAATATAGTGAACATGTACGGATTAACGTTATATAGAGTGCAATTCAATGTTCTGGCGCAAAAAGTAAAGGACAAAGAGATAGATCCTTGTGTAATTTTGGGTCACCCAGGCTGCAACATGCAGGAGAAGGATTTCAACCTTCATCTTTAAAGGTGACCTCATTACTTTTTCGATGTGATACAATTTCCTTTTGTCACATTTGGCTATCATATTGACCGGATGGTCATTAGCAAATATTGTATAAACTATTATCCGAAGATGGAACAAGAAATTTAATCATCTGTACATGTTTTTACGTCCGATTTTAGGGCATGTTTATAATATGCTCCACTGAGGATGGACGTCTGGCTCGACCCATTTAAAGATTGATAGATGAGGTTGGAAGCCAGTGGTGTAACTACTGTGAGCTCGGACCGGGCGAACCCGGGGGCCCCCAACCCCAATGGGGGCCCCCAGGCTCAGGCTGTGGAGCAAAAACATTGGCCAGGGTCTCTGATATGTTAGAATGTCGTTTTCTGACCATCAGAATTCTGTAAAATCGCTCCCCAAAGTCCGGGAAATGGCATTTCAGAGAGTCTAGATTCAAAACTTTTCCGCGTGAGCATGCCCTGGACCCCCTAGAAAACTCGTGCATATACGGCGCTCAACTCGTGCTTTTGGCACCGGGGCCCCCCTGATATAACGTTACGCCACCGTTGGAAGCATGCCCATGGGTAACCTAACTTGTCTCAGTAGCTTATAATTAATTTCCTAAGTCCAACCTGTTTAAAGCTTTAATCTCGCGGTGTAATCAGGCTAACCTAAAGCCTTGGGCAAAATATAGGAAACATTGTTGCGGAAACATTTGTGATCAGTTCTCGATGTTTGCTCAAATGTTTCCATGTTTGTCCACCCGTAGAAACATTGTTGCGGAAACAAAATTTGCTTCCCGGGAAGCAAAAATGTTTCCTACCAAATTCAGAAACATTTGATGTTTCCCTATGTTTCTCACTAATGTTTCCTAGTGTTTGCCCACTCTGGGAAACATGCCAAAAGATTGGCAGGAAACAATGTTTCCGCAACAATGTTTCCTAGTTTACCCTGGGCTCAAGGCTAAGATAAAAATAATTTTCATTACTTGTTGTTTGCTGTAGTGTTAGAATCACTGTAAAAATAGCACTATTCATACACAGTTTTCTATCTTAAATATTACAACTCGGAACAATTCTTACATTTAGCTGTTCATGATTAATTTTAGACTATCAATCTTTTGCTGGAATTTGTATTTTGTAATTTGTTTCGATGTTCTATTCTTTTTAATAAGTGTAATAAGGGTAATAAAGCCTTTCTGCATCTCTGTCCAGACTTTTGAGTTTTGTAACAATCAGTTAAATCAGTCCAAACATTATTACTTCGTTAGAAAATGTCTATTGTACCATATAGACCTTACTAAAAATAGATTTTGCAAAGTCGTTCGGTGCAAAATATAGGGTCAAAAAGGTATATAGTATATCAAAAGTGTAGACTTGCCAGCAACAAACACATGAACATTACTCATTAGTGCCAAGATGCGCCATTCAGCAAATACCAAGTCTGTGTCTTCCATTGTAGTGGATATTAACGTCCTGTAAAATCACTGTTGAAGGTTTCTTGATTGTAAATGGCCCAGGTGGGTATTGGGGTTTTTCGATCACATCCAAATCATAAACGATGTCAGCAAAACTGTTGCCTTTTGGAACAAATCTCCACGATCGAACGGATACATCAGATATATCGACATCAATTTTCCACGCTATTGTCACATTTTTGCCTGGGAGAACAACAAAGGTATCGCCACCTGGTGGGAGTAAAATTTGACCTATGCAATATATAATTACAACATTTGTATTGGCATTGCCGCCTAATGCGCTCTACACTGTGTTATTTTACTCCAAGCGTCAAGCGACCATTTTGGGAGAGTGCTTGCACTCAATGTGTTAAATTTTAAGAACGATTTCTTCCCATGCACGGGTACCTTTAGCATTGGCATATATTCTGGCCAATGGGTGGTTTCTGAAAACATCAGTACATGCAGAGACGTTCCAAAAGGGAGGAAAGTCTCCATATTCTGAAAATTGGAAAACGTGCCAGGACGTCCAAAGCTGAAGGGGAGATGGGTCAATCAATTTTCTAGTTTCAGTCCCTTGTGGACAATGAACTGCCTTCTGCACAGGCCTGGCTGTCTCATGCAACATAACTAATTTGCATAATTAACTAGCAATCGTTTCGGTCAATCACATGGCTTTCAACGAAAATGGTACTATACATTGGTATTCGCTACTACCTATTACTACCTATTAAAACAAAGAAACAAAGAACCTGTTATAAGTTCTTTGTATGTTTGCATGGCGATAAAACGTGGTGTTTCCACAAACAAAACTATTATAAAGAACCTGTTATTACAAGTGGCCTGAATTGGTCAATTTGCATTAAAATGAAAACGAAAGTTGTCTTTTATCGAAATGGTGAATCAGTTGTACCGATGCTCGTACCTGCATCATAAAAGAACCGTTACAACTTACGGTAATAATGCAGCTATCTAATTCATTAGAGTTCTACCTTCACAAGAAAATAACAAAACATTGAGACCGAATAAGATGGAAAAAAACTAAACCAGCCATCCAGAATTAACGATATGCAGTATTTATACGATATGCAGTAAGACTGATGTCCAGGCCCTTCGGTTTTCCAATCTCCACATGATGGACACCTTAGTATTGGAGCTTACAGGGTCGTACACAGCGGGGGGCAGGGGGGGGGGCAGTTGCCCCTCTAGCGAAACTATGTTTACAATTTTTAGAATGACATTAATTATTATTTCGATATTTGGGACATTTTACGGCATATAGGCCTTACTGCCCCCTGGTGAAAAAATCATGCGTATACGGCCCTGGGAGCTTATTATACTATTTGATCATGTATTTCACTATTTTTTTCCAGTGAGGTGGTGCATGAGCGAGCCTTACTATCACAACATTACCCAAACTCGGGACGAGGTGAACATTACTGTTATTTGGCCGAATCTACTTGTTTAGTGTTTTGAAAATCCGGAATACTCTGAACAGTAAATTACTCCGAACAGTAAAGAGTGCAACCTGACTCACCTCGACCACAGTTAATTAACTGTGCCTCGACCAACCTCGTCCTGGGAACGAGGCTAGGTTACGGACATCGCCAATTTAAGACTCCATGCACAGAGGATTGCAGGCTCAGGGTTCGAGATTGCGACAATTCTGGATAACACAAAAACCTTATCCAATAACTATTTATCATCAATTCACTTTCGGTATTGAGCATAACTATATACAACAGCTCGGAACAACACTAAAAGTAGGTAAAAGTTTGATTATGCATTGATGGTTTTGTGGCGCAGCGTAACGTTTGAATACAAATGCGACTGCAGGTAGATTAAAAGTATTAATATTGCATAAGTAAAAAAAAGTGATGGAACAACAAGTTTTAAAATAAGACTAAATTTTCATTTTATAAAGACTAGTTCAGAAAATTATTAATTAAACATAATTAAAGGATGGACACCTTTTTTATACCCATTGTATACATAATTCGCAGGATGTATTATAAGATGTACAACACCTTCAACTTGTGTTTGTATATCTTATGAAACACGGTCGCTCACGCTGTATATATTACATATATTTACTCAGCCTAGACCTAGGCCTTCTATTTTTATTTATATTTTTTAATATTCAGCGCTTTTTCACATGAAAAGACTCAACCTCGTACGGAAAGACCCTGGCGAACGCTGGTCACGTGTCTCCCATAATATGAGAGATGGAAATTTTGTCTTACTATGGAGGGGAGGCTTCGTACAATGTTCCCAGGTGAGCGTAAACAGAGTTATTTACATTGTATATCTAAAGCCAACGATCTAATTTATTGAAAAGTTTACAAATTTCATCTCCCATATTATGGGAGACACGTGACCAGCGTTCGCCAGGGTCTTTCCATAAGAAAGACCCTAGGTACGAGGTTGGAAAAGACTGGGATGCGATAATTACCAAATGCTAGCCGGAAATTGACCAAACCTGCCAAAGATACCTGCCAAAGCCAGCTGAGTAAAGGCCTAGGTCTAGGCTGATATTTACTGTTTATTGCATTTTTGTCCCAATAGCCTCGTTCTCATATGTTTGCCTGTTTCAGCACGGCAGTCGCACATCTCAGTGCGTATGTCATGTCCTCATGTTTGTTGAAGGAAGTTTCTCTTTGCATGTTCGTATAATCCCAGTCACAAATCTATCTTTCAACGCGTTGTGCACCGAAACGTGATAAAATAACCACGAATTAAAATTATGAAAACGAGGCCATTGGACTGAAGAGTGAAATAAGCAGTACAGTCTATTAGAGCATATTTTGTAAAAGTTTGACACCATTTATAGCGCTCATGCGGGGGTATAGACAAATATTATGGGTAAAAGAAAAATGAAACGGATAAAATACAATGTGAGAAATTACGGGAACCACTGAGTATTTTAATAAAATATAAAACAACGGTAACTCCGAAAATAAACATTTTAATAATATTCTAGCTTTCGACTAAGATTCAGTCATCATCAGGAATGATGCTAGGTTACATTACATCGATATATATATATATATATAGTGAAGATTAAGTAATTTGATATGTACAGAAACGATTAGTTAAATATTACAAGTTCTTTTGATGGCTTAGTTCCGTGATTAAGATCAGGTTTAAGTCGTCTAATAGCAAGTGCTTCCTTAAATAGCAATAAGGACCAATGATCAGCTCTGTCTATAATCTTAGAGTTAGTAAATATAAGTTCTGAAAGTATACAAGTTTGAGTTGGGTTAGTTTCTTCGTCTGGATACAGTTTATCATTGGTCCAGGACCAATTCTGAATTCCAATTCTGGATTCAGCTGATCATTGGTCCTTATTGCTATTTAAGGAAGCACTTGCCATTAGACGACTTAAACCTGATCTTAATCACGGAACTAAGGCATCA
>CACRXK020014063.1:0-13406 GCA_902702795.2 Paramuricea clavata
GATTAATGGAGATAATTTGCAAACAGAAAGAAAGAAAGTAACAAAATGGGCAATTATAAAGTAGAAGTAAGCAACATTATCGAAGAAACGTCAATTATGAAGCCATTAAAAAGTTTCTTCATTTTAACATTTTCTTGTTATAAAGTTGTCTATTATTAAGGGGCGACATCCATACTCAAGTTGCCACACAAAACGTCATTTTGACGTTTTGAGTGGGTGGGTGGGTTTTCAAGAGTCAGTTTGACGTTTTACGTGGCATTTTGAATTTTTTTAAATCAGAAAGTATTGAACACATATGCAAAGATGATTTTGGATGTATATGTAGAAGTTAACTGGAAGTATTTGTGTATTTCACTGTACCAAAGGCTTTAAAATAAGTTATCAGTTTTTGCGAAAATACGAAAAATATTTAATACAGATATTAATTTATATCATTATTTAAAACTACATAGGCATTGATTTGAAGCATTATTCACAGGTAACACCTTTGAGGCCTCCCTTTTATAGTTTTAATAACAATATACACTTGACGTTTTCAGCACTGGGTGGGTGGGTCAAAACGAAAACGTCAAAATGACGTTTTGCGTGGCAATGTGAGTATGCATGTCGCCCCTAAAACATTGTGCTCAAGTATAATTGTAAAATTTTATGCACACTGTAAATATAAAATGTTTAATAATATATAGTTACGATAGTAAAGTTTTAATGGTGTAATATATTGTGTTTTATTAATTATTATGCTTTTGGTATTGGTCACTTGGCCTATTACCCGCCTATATTAAAATGGCCCTATATTAAAATGGCCCTATATTAATATGGCCAATTGGAATTTTTAAATATAGCATATAGAATATTATAGGTGTATTTTACTATTTCTGAATTTTCTCAGTTGTATTATTAGTGAGTAATTTTAATAGCTTTTAATTAAATACAGTGAATAAGCTTATAAGCATATTCAATTGCACCAGTCATTTGAATCCTTGCACCTTTGGCATACAACCAGAGGGGAATGCAAGGACAATCGCCTCTTATTCACTGGTTTATCATTTCTTGGCACACAGGGTAGACACATACTTTAAGTGTCCAAGTCAGGAATGAATGAGGTCATGGGGGGGGGCACTTAGTCTTTTATATAAATGTTGAATTAAAGCAGTTGGCTATATAAATGCTGAAATAAAGCAGTCGGCTAGGAAAGGCTTAGTCTTTTATATAAATGCTGAAATAAAGCAGTCGGCTAGGAAAGGCTTTTACAGAACAGTAAAGGAATGGTTTGGGAAATTTCATGTAAAAATTCCAATTGAATACCTGGGGATGATAGGACTGAAGAAATTTACCTTGCCATTTTGTCCTGGCTGCAGGGGACTTCACTGAATTTCACACACCAAATTAAGTGAATGCCCCTGGTATGCCCGAGGTGGGGGTCTCTAATTCTTGTGTCATTTGGACAAGATCATGTATTTAGACTGTTTCCTGTCAACAGTTCAGAATGGAATACTTATTCTCTTGACTTATTCCGAATCTTGTAAGAATTACAAAACTGAAAATTTGTATATGTATATGCAGGCTTCTAGCCAGGAGACACCCTACCATGTCTGTATAAAAATTGATTTTAAACAAACCATTACAAAAATGACATAAAAGTTGCTTTGTATTCTGAAATTCTGGTTTAAGCCTCCTGCTATAGATACAGTATATTGAACTGGAAAACTTTTCATATCTTTAATGTGGAAATGTGTAGTACTTAATCTATTGATAAATCAGAATGTTAACCCCACCTCCCTTACCATCACTCAGGTATACATCCTGTTGTGGTAGAGATTTAGATTGGACACCTGGATAGATAGTAGAAAACACTTAGTCACACTTCTGGATAATGAGGGGGGGGGGGGGCGCAATGAACTCCCTGATGTGAAATTGTAAGAAATTTAAAAATTGACCAGTGATAACTTGACATTATGTATGGGAGTCAAATTTGCTAACATTACCCTCCAATCATTGACTATCCCATTCGGCCTCAAATGATTTGGCCCCTATCTGAAACAGAAGGTGCACTTGCATGTAGATTAAAATATATTGGAATGCAGAAAATATTGTTATACTTTAATCTGAAAACAAAAATTTCCCTGAAACAATTAACATACATTGGGCCATACAGACATGCACATAGACTGTCAGATGTATATATAAAGCAGCATAGTGAGTTGCATTCATGGCCGAAGACATATTAGGTTGATTATTTTACATAATTATTTTTCGTCATTTGCCACGCATGTAATCGGTGAAGGATTCAGGATTATCCTGCATGGAAATAACGTTTTAAACGTGCTACATACAGTAAAACGGTGTTCAATATTCATACTACCTGATGGGCATATGGCCAAACAAACACCTTGTGCTTTTTTGCTCAAATTTATACGCACGCATGATTTTGTATACATAATATAGATTTAAATCTAGCAATTCAAATACAAAACTCATGGGGTCATGCATGACATCTATCTATAATTTATATTTCCTTGAAATGTTAAGTGATTCATTGTTATTGCCGTTGTTGTAACCCAGTAAACAGACACAACGCCGTTTAGACATGTCACATGTCGTTCTTGTTCCTTTTAATATACAACATACGATGGACGATAAAGCTTCGAATTATTTCTCTTTAATTTCCAGTCCGGCTTTGTCCAGTCTTTGAAGTGACTTTACAAGCGCGTGTTGAAACAGGTCATCTGTACAAGAACCCATGATGTTTCGAATCACAGCAACCACTTCGAGCACATTTCGACTCGATCATGTTTACATCGTACATGAAAATTGATACATATGTAATACAAGACCGAAATATGGTTGTATTTTGACGAATATTAACGATATAACGAAATATAAAAACCCAATATGTATAATTCCATTAGGTGGTCTGCACATATTCCCTTGATGGTGGAAAATACATCGAAACAAAAGAAAAATCCAATATTATCTGCTCACCAACACGTCTCCACTCCTCAGTAAAAATTAGTGCATAGTCAGCATTTTAGCTCGCAGCAGAGCACGTTTACTTCCGGAAAACACCAGAATTTGTGGTGTTCCGGTTTGGCTTGTCCCAGGGCTTACGGCAACGCAGGCAGCCGAGAAGCCCTGGGAACGAGGATGATCAAGTATCAACTATCAAGCAAAGCAACATGGCGATCAATATATTAAAGATGCAAATTGGGTAAGTAATTTAAATTGCAAATTTTCTGTGTCTCACCCGTTTGAAATATATAAAAATATAAACGATTTGATCTCTTATTCGTGGTGAATAATATAAATAATAAAGCTTGAAGGAATTTTTGAATAAAATTGTCTAAATTTTTTTAATATAGCATTTGTGAATTGTGCAGCTAGATCTGCTCAAATGTTTGAATTGTAAATCTTTGTCTCACCCACAATAAAATATATATGAAAATATAAACAATTTGATGTTGTGTTCATGATGTCTATATTGTATTTGTATAAAATGTCTGTATTTAATAAATATATAGCCTGTAAACCGCCAGATCTGAATTCAGATCTGGCAGTTAAAAAATGATGAACTTTAAGTTTTAGTATTTTTTTAGATTGTATGGAACATGAGAATGCACCATGAGCTGCCTGTTTTCCGTCAGGGTTGCAGACGAAAGAAGCAAAAAAATATTAATGCCATGGAGTTTTGTTGACACTAACTATGTCTCTTACAGTTACTCATCGCTTCTTACTGATATTTTAAGTGATGTCTATGAATCATGCAAAATTGAAACACATGGCAATTGTAAAAGCATCATACTGTCCTTTGCAACTGCCTCATCTTCATTTGCTCTCAAGGAAGAAATTAAAGGAGATCCAACGCAGGACATTGTTAGCAAAGTAAAGGTATTTGGAATGCGTTACTTTAGTCTTTATACCAAGCATGATGAAGCTTGCTTGACCTGCAAAGTTTTACGAAATGAAGATGAGTGTAACACACCACTTAACGCATTTCAAGTAATGATGGCAGCGGCAGCAAATGAAGTTGGAAAAAATGTTCCCAAGCAAATTGAAAGCCCCAAAAATGGCTTAGATCAGTTGTTCAACTGTATCCTGTCACATCTCTCAAGCTCTGGGTGCATTTTCGCCAAAAATGTTGGTCCTGCAGGTGGTACTTTTGTTGACACACTGACAAAATTGTTATGGCATCTAGATGGCCAATATCAAAAGATCGAGCAAGAAATACCATCAAGTCAGAAAGTGCCAGTAATTTTTAAGAGAAAGTTTAGTGGTTACAACTTGCCTGAAAAGTCAAAGCACCGTAAACGAGTGATACAGAATTTGTCTTGCCAGAAGATGGAGGGGCTATGTATCCGAACAAAGGAGCTGATACAGTGTTTACCATTTCTTGATGATGCTCCTATAAATGAGTTTACGGTACAAATTCAGCAACTTGTTTCCTTGGTCGAAGTCTACTGCACATACCTACGAAGCCAGGCAAAGAGAGTAGCAACATCAGAGAATACTCCCAGAACACCATTAGAACTGAGGACAAATGTGACAGTTCTCAAAATAAACAAGGGTCCTGTCAATAAAGTCCTAGCTGACTTGGATGACAAATTGTCCAACTCTGAGTTCTACATCCCTGTTTCAGTACGAGAGTTTCTGCCACCTGGACGTCCACGACAACAAATATACAACACCATACAGATTTTAAAGGACTGTAGATTGTCATCACGAGTTGTCCATTATGCTTATCATATTGGTGGTCCCAAGGCATCGCTGCATTTTGTGTGGAAGATTGAAGATGGAGATTCTGAAGGAGATCGTCTTAATAAGTGTGTCAATATCATCAGAAAGATTGAAGAAGATGCCCCTATCTATGAAAAGAAGATAATAAAGAGAGAATTTAAGCACACATTTGGTTTTGTGGGCAGTCCTGTGGTGCTTCGGGCTATTTTTCGAGATCTAACCAATGACAACGCTGGTGCTAACTCACTTAACGAAAAAGAAATCGATCTGAGATTTGAACATGCGATGCTTTGTGAAGATCCTAGCATACTTGCAGATTTGCGACACCAATCTCCCAATGTAAAGAAGGATTCCTTCAGTGTCTTTTTCGAGGCTACAGAGAAGTTTTTGAAGAATGATGTTGGTGTTGCTTGTCATGACAGACGGCATGGTGAGCAGCTATATCTTGCCAAGGCAGTGAGCTTTCAAGATCTTCACAGACAAGTGAAAGAGATTGTGCCTCAAGGCACCAAAATTCCTTCAGTCAAATGGTTAGGTATCAATTTCAACCAATCAATCAGCATGCAAATACGGCGAAGTACTATAAAGGATTGATGAACATCAAAATGATGGTCCAGAAGCGACAGGTATTCCAACAATGTTCATGGTAACTTTATTTTAGTATCTCACCGTTTTATAGCTGAACTTTATAGCGGACATTGCACAGGCCATTTATACCCTTAATACCTATCATTCCATTAAAGTGGTACTAATCTCTTAGAGAATTTTTTGTTTAGCATGTAATATATGGGTTATTTGATGAAATGTAAAATATCTTCACTTTTTCACTTTCAAAATTTTTAGATATTTTAATGCAAATTAGTTTTCTTTTGTCTATTAATAGTAATATGCCCCTGATGACATCGTATTAAAAAATTTGAGAGTGAAAAATCTGTCAAGATGAGGTTTTTGTTATAAAGATATATTATTTTCCTTCTTGTGATAACCCAAATATTACATGGACAAAAATTTGTCTCAGGGTTACCACTTCAATTTAATATTATCTCGTTCTAGATTCGAGTAAATCATGTTGACTCACACTATTGTGCAGCTATGTGGAGGTACATGCGAGAGCTTGCCGTTCATCACAGAGAACTGGTTACACTTGTCAGCATGGATGACAAGCATAAGATCAAAGTTGGTGAACCGTCCTATCTGTTAGCTGCTGCAGAACGTGGCAAACAAGTTATTGTGGGAATAAATCAAGTTATGGCTGTGGGTGACCACGATTTCTCAAAGTGCACTCTTGTACCATCGGTGAATCTGATTGTATGTGTTTTCCTTTAATATCTGTTTAAATCATGTTATCTTTGGGGCTCGAATCATCAACTACCCAAGGATATTTTCCCAAGTATATTGTACCTTATTAGCCAAAACTGGTCTTGGGTTACAGTACTACTATGTACAGTACCTAAATGCCATTTTGCCTTCCCACAATATATAAAATTACATATTAAACAGTTGACTTTTCGGCACATTGATATTCCTACTCACATGGAAGACAGCTTTTACAGAGGGGATGTCTATGTTGGCTTCAAGAATGCAGTCACACAACCATCATCTGCCCTTCGCCATGCAACCGAACTTAAAGAAATATTGGAAAGCCGGAATGGTAACTGCATGTTGTCTTGTTACATAGTTTTCACAGAAGCTATTGGCTGATATTTAGTGCAATTATGTTTGCAGCACTACATATAACACACGTGTACTGCATGTCTATATAATAATTCATCTTATAAAGGTACTAAATTTTATAGATTCAAGCCCAGTTCTGTTAACTTATACAGATGGTGGTCCAGACCATCGCTCAAATTACATCTCTGTCAAGTTGTCTCTTATCGCTTTGTTCAGATGGTTGAATCTGGATATGCTTGTCGCTTTACGTACAGCTCCTAGCAACTCATGGGCGAATCCAGTCGAACGTGTCATGAGTATTGTGAACATTGGTTTGCAAGGAGTTGGCTTAATGAGACGGAAGATGTCAGATGATTTTGAAAATGCCATTGGTATGTATTAGTAAATGCAATAACATAAATACTTATAAGTAGTAGGGAAATTAATATGAAAACATGACACTTAGACAAGGCTATCTTATAAAAGTGTTGTGTTAGACAGTTTTTAAGCATGTTACATGCACCATAATTATCAATTTCAGCCAAAGCCAATAGTGTGAAAGAAATGCGCGATGTGATCAACACAGTTGAAAGAAAAAAGGAGCTTTCAGAATCACTACAGTTTCCAGTAGATTTGTTGCGTGGACAAATGTTGCGTCTATCTTTGAAAGATAAGCTATTCAAAGTATTTCAGCCTGCTGCTGAGGATAGCATAGATGTTCTATGGAACAAGTGTGTTGAAATTGAGAAAGATATTCAGGTAAATAGACAGATACATACATACAGTAGGTACATGGATAGCTACCGTACACAGACGGATGGTTATAGATAATACATTTAAATGTGTGAAGGTATAAATACATAAAGTTTAAACGTGTTTTCTTATCTGTTTTAGAGAAACAAAACAACTAAAAAGGACTGTAAAGATTTAGTTAATCTTCAAGAGTTCTTAAGCCACTGTTGCATAGAAAGTCACTACTGTTTCCAAATCAGGAAGTGTGGTGAACCAAATTGTAAGATTTGCGGGTAAGCAGTTTGGGTCTACATACAGGTACATTCTATGGACTTTAACTTTAGTGATCTAATCTTTTTTATTTAAATGCCTTTTGACTTCCTTTGTAGACCATTAAGAGATCCAAGGTCCAAGGAGGTGAAGAACTTGCCATTCCCAGTGGATGCTGGAAACGGTCATTATAAGCCATTCAATGAGGTGTATGGCACAAAAACCAAAGATGTATGTACTGCAAACTTTGTTATATCTATATTGTCAAGTAAACTTTGTCTCTAATAAACGTTTTCTTTTTGACAGTCATCCAAGCCTTTCGAACATTTAAAACATTTTTTTGCTTAGAAAGATTGTTAATCGAATTCTGTTATTATAGAATCGTCCCAGTGCAACATCCAGAACTAGTTCTCAAAGAAAGAAAATGAACTTCTCGCCGTCGGTTCAGCATGCAAAAAACACAAGTATGATGCTGCAGTGTGAAGAATGTGATAAATGGTGTCTGGTATTTGCAAAGAAAAAGCTGACGAAGAGACAGAAGGCAACCCTTCAAGATCTATTTGATAGCATCTCTACAGTTGTGGTTTGATATTTGGTATGAAAGTGTATTCTGTGTAAATATTTGGATTGACTGGTATAAATTAATGAACTATTATACTCTATAAATATTTTTTATAAATTCTATTGTTTTAGATGACATACAGATGCCACATGGTATAGATGTGTACATAAAAGATCATGACTGCTATGACCACGTGGAAAAGTTATACTATTCGTGCGGATTTGAGCCAATTTGCATCCATTGTGGTGAATACGTGCCAAATGAAACCGAGGATGAAAATTGCGACGCATACCCACAATGCAACGAATGTGGGGATAATGTTAAAATCATAAAACGGGCAACTAAGTAATTTGTGCATTTGACAATTTGAAACTCGTTTAATTATTAATAGTTATTAATGTACTGAATGTGGTATCTTTTGTTCAACATTAAATGTTATGGGCCTCCATTATGTAGTTGTAGAGTACTTGATATAGATTGCAGACCTCATTTGGGCGTGGTTACAGTCAATTTATGAAAATAATGAATAATGAATAATGAAAAAATCCCGCACATATTTTTTTTTCCATGTTACGGTAAGCTGATACCTTACTTCCATCGGCCTAATACACGAGTTTGGCAAATTACTATACTATCTATAGTTAATATTGCTGTATCTTCGGCATAGAGTGTACATGAAATGCACTCTGGAATTTTGTATTAATATATTACACTGTATAAAATATTGGATATTTTCAAGGATATTTTTTTTGTATAAACATATTTATTTTTCACTAGCGTTTGCCCAGGAGCATGAAGCTCATCTACGGGGCTCACGCTACACATTTTCACACTGATAAAAAAAAGAAAAATTTATCACACACAGAAAGTTGAACAACTGGTTCCCTTATCAGTCAGATTAACACATATTCGACTATTGAAGGAAACGTTTGGTTTCCTTTATATATTGTTGAACAAACATAAAAAGATTCAGATTATCTAACATATCCAAATTCATAGAACCGTGAAGAAAAATGTTGACTTTTTCTAAATCCGACAAGAGATACCAGTTATTACCAAAAATTTGTGCAGCACTCGAGAGTAAGTTTTATCTAGGAGCAGCATATCAGGGACATTTTAACAAATAGTGAGCAACAGATTCATGATCCTCATTACAAGCACATATTGAAGACATTTTACATTTAACTTTAAACAAGTAATAATTTAAGCCACAACAACCTAAACGCAAGCGAGTATGTAATATCGATGAAAACCTATCAAACGCCTTACTAATATCCAGAAAAACCATTAAACTATTAAAATTAATTGGTTAACAGTAGAATCACCAGGTCGAAATCCCGATTGAAATGGATTTAGGAAGTTTATATCCAATAAAAAATTATAAAGCCTTATAAAGACAATTTTTTCAGAAATCTTTGACAAACAAGCTAGCAACGAAACAGGGCGATAATTTACTTTACTCTGACGATCATCCTTTTTAAATATTGGAATAACATTTGCAAACTTCCACAAGGAAGGATAGACTCCTCGCAAAAGAGATTCATTAATAATACGGCATAAAGGATCAGCTATATATTCAGCACATATTTTAAGTATAAAATTACCGATACCGTCAAAACCACAAGCTTTAGAAAGATCAACATTTCTCAATAAAATATTTATTTCTTGTTCTGAAGTAGAAATATTATATTTAAACATATTTATTCGTTTGCCCCCAGAGCTATTTAAGCTCATCTAGGGGGCTCACACCAATTTACACTTAAATACATATGGTGGTATAAATAATATAGACAGCCTGAGAAGCGATTGGATCAGTCATTACAAACTGCAAAATGCTCGAATCTTTTGATATACGTTTGTACGTGGAAAAAATAGCATTATTTTGATTCAAAGTCAGATTCTCAGATCCAAACAAAAGCATTTTCGTTTTAGAAGAATCGGACATGTGATACCAGCCGCTTCCCAAGATTTCAACCATGGCCGCTAACAAGAAAGTCCTAAGAGCAGCATATCGGGGACAATATAAAAAATAATGAATTACAGATTCACAATTAAACCCACAATTACACGCTGGAGATATCACACAATTAATTTTGAAAAGATAGTAGTTTAAAGCACAACAATTCAAGCGAAGTAGAGCATGAAGAATAGAATTATATCTATCTAGTGCATAATCATAGCATTTCTCATAAGTTGAAATGTCAAAGAAATCCTGCAAATGACTTTTAAAATATCTTAACAATTGAGTATCCCTGAATTTATAGTCTAAACTGTTCCATAAGCCTGTGGTGGCAGGAAAAAAAGATTTTTTAAATCTTTCCGTACGACATTGGAATAAGCTAAAGTTACAGGCAGATCTTAGCAATAACCCTGATCTTTGTTGTGTCGTAGGAGTAAGCAAATCAGATAAAAAAACTTGGCGTCAAATTATTAACTATCTTAAAGAACAAAACAAGTTTGTGAACTGAACGTCTTGTCTTCAGACTTTCCCATGCTAACTCATCGAGCAGTCTTTGGTGCCCAGTACCCTTCATTGCACCACTGACCACTCTAGCAAATTCATATTGTACAGATTCAAGCAAGTCACTAACATTTTCACAACAACCATCCCAAACAACATCTGCATATTCCATAAGAGGTCTAATTAAAGATTTGTAAAGCTTTTCCAAAGTATTTCTATTAATTTTAAATTCCAAACCTTTCAATAAATTTAATCGCTTTGAAGCTTTATCATGAACATTTAAAACATGTGTTCGCCAGGACATGTTAGAAGAAAGAGTGACTCCAAGATGATTATGACTATTGACAATATTTATTTCGTTATTTTCATAATATAAAGCTGGATGTACTGGTTTGTATCTCTTAGTGGAGAAGATCACTGCTTCAGTTTTACTAGATTAATAGTGACGAGCCAATCACGTGTCCATTTACTAATATTTGTTAAGTCACTATTAAGTTTGGCTGAACTTAATTGAGGATCTTCGACAATTTCTAACAAAGAAGTATCGTCCGCATAAAGAAAGCAAGTACTTTGAATATTATCAGTAATATCATTTATATAAACTAGAAATAGCAGTGGCCCAAGTACTGATCCCTGTGGCACCCTGCTTCAACGTCTGTCAAATCAGACATGTTTCCTTCAATAACTACTCGTTGTTTTGTGTTTGTCAAATAGCTTTTATTCCAAGATAGTAATGGATCTCTAATACCTAAACGTTTCAACTTAAAAAGGAGACCTTTATGCCACACTTTGTCAAAAGCTTTACTTATATCCAAGAAAACCATATGCACTTCCTTTCTACGCTCTAAAGCCTCATAAATTGTATGTACCATAAGTATGAGTTGATTCACCGTGGAATCCCCGGGACGAAACCCTGACTGCAAGGGAGTGAAAAAATTTATTTCTAATAAAAAATTATAAAGACGTTTAAATACTATTTTCTCAAGAATTTTGGACAACGATGTTAGTAAAGACACAGGACGATAATTACTTTTCAATTGACGATTATTTTTTTAAAAAATGGGAACAACATTTGCTATTTTCCATACTGTTGGAAAACAGCCATTTACCAAAGAGATGTTAAAAAATCTCGACAGAGATGAAGCAATGCCAATAGCACATATCTTCAACAGGGAATTTCCTATACCATCTACTCCGCAAGCCTTCGATACATCGACACTCATCAATAAATCAAAAACTTCATTTTCACTAGTAGAAACCACTGACAACGTCTTAGCATTTTGCAACTCTATTAAATTTGGTAACGGTGCATCTGCATTTAGCAGCATACTCTGACTACAAAAATAATCATTCAATAAAGTTGCTTTATCCTTTGGGTCAGTAACTAAACAATCACCTTCCAATAAAATTGGTACAGTTGTTTGTATTGTATTCCCATAAAATTGTTTAATTAAGCCCCACCATTTTTTTTATCCCAACAACGGGTCCTGCAATTTATTATTCAAATTGTTATAATAAGACTTTTTACGTCTTCGTATAAGTGATGTAGTGAAATTTCTTTGAAGTCTATAGACTTCCCAATTCTCGGGAACCCTATTTTGACAGAATATTTTTAATAATCTATTTCGCTTCCTTACAGCTCTTCGGATCTCTGAATTCATCCAGGGTTTATCCCGAGGACGAACAACAACAATCCTATTAGGTACATACGTCTCACGAATACGTCGAAAACAGACCAACCATCTATTATATAAAGCATCAGCATCATCAACATCCGAACAAAAATATCATCCCAGTGTGTACAGTTAAGAGCATTAACTAAATTTTCCTCGTTTATTTTTTGTAAGTCCCATACAAAACGTTTATAACATCGAGGTTTAGCTAAAGAAATGTTCATTCTAGCAAATATGAAAGAGTGATCACAATTACTAGGAGGGCTTGCAGTGCCAGAATCAACAAAAAATCCTGGAGAATTTGTAATTATTAAATCCAATAAACTTGCACAATATGCTGTGACCCGAGTTGCCTCATTAATTATTTGATAAAGGTTATTGCATTCCATCCATCTGTATAATGTTATTCCAAAGTCACTACCATCTACATGATTTTCAATATCATAATGAGCGTTAAAATCTCCAAGACGTAAAACATGTGTATTAGGTTTCAAATATATTTGATCTAAACAAGATTGCAAATAATCTAACAACGCAATATTACTAGCTTGGTTAGAATTTGGCGGTCGATAGCAAACACCACATACGAAAAAAAGCCGATTAATCTGCATTTCAACCCAGAGAACTTCTAAGCCATTCTGCTCCAAATCAAACCTGCATTTAGCTACAATAGACAATGATGTAAATAGTGAGACACCCCCAGCCCTCTGACCATCACTCCTATCCAAGCGAAACATTGGACTGAAACCAGGAATATTAAATAAATCACTCGAAATAGAGTTATTTAACCACGTTTCGGAAACTGCAAAAATATCCAATTTGTGTTCGAGAACCAGAGAAACAATTTCTTCGAATTTATCAGAATCATTTAAACTTCTTGCATTAATATGCCCAATGTTAAGAGTGACATTTGTGGGAGGACCAGGATTAGTTTCGACATTACCAGAGAGTAAAATTAATAGACTAAATAGTACGATTAGCGTATTTATGCGTCCACACAATAGATTGATTAAGGACAACACACATGAATTGAACACCTTATAACATATACAAACCATTTTCCCCTTAAATAACCCGACAGCTGCTCTGTAGACTTCCAAGCTAACCCCCATTTAATAGTTGAAATCACTTACCTCAAGCTGCCAAGAAGTCGTACTAAACAAAATATGAAATAAATAAGTATATAGTATTACTATATAATATGGAATTTAGCACTCAACTCTCAAGAAAGTAATAATAGTACAATTATATACTGTGTTATAATGTGTTTGCCAGCAATTAATTCTCCCTTAATCCATTAATTAACATCATCTTTGGTTTTAGC
>CACRXK020014064.1:0-13404 GCA_902702795.2 Paramuricea clavata
CAGGAATGGAATCAGCTAAAGTTCTTCGACTTTTCAATTCCTTAAGGATTCCTAATGTGAAGCGACGGGAGTTATCAAACATTTTAAAGAATTATGGTATTCCAGCTGTATACGAAGTTTGGCAAAAAGAGCAATCTGCACGGCTAAAAGAAATTGAGGGAAAACCAGTTGTAATTGCATCTGATATGCGTGTTGACAGCCCTGGTCACTGTGGTCTTCTTGGATCGGGAAGTACGCTCGACATGGGACGAAACATCATATTGGATACACAAATAATTAAGGTAATGCACATTGAAAATAATAACTATGAATGAAAACTTGTGTTTGCAAAATTAATACTAATGCAAAATTAATAAATAATTAACTAATAAATAGGGAATATAAAATCAAGTACAGCCTTTTAATAAAAAGTAATAATTAATAGTAATAAAATTAATTTTAAATATGCTCATAAATAGTTCATGCTTGATAGGCCTGTTTCACATGTCCAACATTTCATGTGCGGGTGTGCCCAAGCAAAGGCAAATGACCTGAAGTAACGTTATATTTGTTTGAGCTCATTTGCATTTGCATGAAAATTGAGATGTGAAACAGGCTTTATAATTCTGAGAAAATTATTGTCATTTTAATATTTTCATAGTCTACAGAAGTAAAAAATTCAAATGCAATGGAGCTAGAATCTTTGAAAGCCTTTTCTCAGAATTATAAAACTTAAATGCTTGGAGGACAATAAAGTTCAGGTGACCAAACTTGTGACAGATCGCCACACTCAAGTCTCGGCATACATGGCAAATGAGAAACCAAATGTTGAGCATTCTTATGATGTTTGGCATGTGGCAAAAGGTAGGTAAAACTTACATTACATGGTACTGTATGCCTGCATGTTTACATTCTTTGCAGGTAGGCAAAAGCAATTTGCTAAGCTAGGGGCAGTGGGTATTAAATTTTCTTTACACTAGTGTTTATTTTAAAGGTGAAAAGAAGAAATATTAATTTGGGTAAGTAATACATATTACAATGCACAGTATTAGATAGTAGACAGATCGCACTATTACCAATAATATCAATAATGATTAACATGTTCATTAATTTTGTTGTTTGGCAGTCCATTGTTAATCATATTTACTGGGTTGGTGATTCAAGCAAGGCTGCTGATGAGAGGGAGGAAAAATGGCACAGTATTCTGAACCACATTGTGAATGTTCACAAACATGATGGCCATAAGACCTTTGTTGAATGTCTTCATGGCCCACTAGAAAGAGAATGGCTTAAACAAGGTTGGGTAAAATAAGAAGTTGAACTATTTATAGGCATGTTTAAATTCGACATTAACTGAATGTAGGCTAATAATAGTATTGTGCCCAACTTCCCAATGTGCCCTACTTTATTATTTACTCTCCCCTTGACGAGTAAAATCGTCTGGCGTTAGATAGAGTAAAATACTGTAGTAAAGTAGGATGCAATGCAACTAAATGGGTTAACTAGACACATGGACAGATAGGCCAGTTACCCATTAAATGCCAGCGCTCTTCCCTTGATGAGTAAAATCGTCTGCTGTTATACAGAGTAAAATAATAAAGTATTGGCACATCAGGGCACAATGCAACTCAGTAGGTTAAATGCCAGACGATTTTACTTGGAGGGTCTTGCATACTAACAGTAACGTTAGTACAAGCATTTATATTTTATTTGTATTATTGCAGGATCTGCTGCATACAAAAAAATAACAGAGATGTTAACTAGGCCTCAACTAATTACAGCAATTCGTAAGCTATCCCAATACCATCAAACATCTGGTTTGGAGGCTAAACATGCTCTGGATAACATCCTTGCATCAAAAAACATATACCATCCCTATCATTCATTAAGTGCAAGGTGAGGTTCTCTTTTTCTAATATTAACAGCATAAAGTTAACATATCTATGTGATCATGTACATTTGAGTTAGGTGTGCTACATCTGTGGTTACACAGGCAAACAACATTGCAGTTATTTGAAAAAATAGCAAACACCTAGCCTGTGAATATAAATAGAATATTTTAATATATTTGCAAGCTAGCAAACATCAGGTGGTTTCCTATTTTTAAAATTTGATATTGTTTCTGCAGGTTGTACTGTTCAAACTTGCACTATAATGAAAACAGCAATAGGAAACAAGCTACAACAGTTGATGGGAAGCTTAGATGGGCAATTTCATATCCCAAGGCATTTAAAGGAGAAAAGGCAGTAGCAAAACGATTGAAAGAAATGCCAACCTATGGTAAGAATTATATTTTCCTGATGTAGGCCTTGCATGCTAGTTAGCCATGAAGTGGCAATTGTGTGACCTCATCTATTTTGCCTGATGCTTTGATTTAATAGAGATTGGCTCATTAACCAATTTCACTGCAATGCCTCTAAATAGATCCTACTTTATTATTTTGCTCTGCCTAACATGCATCTCAGCTGGGAGCAAGTCACTGACAAATAATAATAGGTGCAAAAAAGATTTTAAGTTAAAAATTTATTTTTATAGGATATGTGGAATTGATTTTAAATGAAGTTGTTCACCTAAGACACAAGTACCCAACTCTTAAGAAAGCCAAGGTTCATGCAAATGAAGTTCTACCAGTTGAACCAAAATCATTAGTTGAACAGTACTTGGCAGGAAAGGATCGACCTTCAAAGGAACAGGTGGTAGCCAGTCGGAAATCTCGGTTCAGTAAACCAGCTTTACCTGTAAATAAAGAGAGAGCATCAGAAATAAAGCCTTGTGCATGCAAAGGAAAATGTGCCACAAGAAAGTGCGATTGTAGGGGAATGGAAGTGATGTGTGACACCAAGTGCAAATGTAAAATAGAAAGTGTATCAACCGCAAATGAGACGAATTTGGGCTTTTTCTCAATTCATGCACAACTGAAATAGCTTGATATAACAAATACATACCAATGTTTAGGATTATGGTAAAGTTTTGGTAGGATTACGGGTGTATAATATAGCTTATAAGGTTAGGGATTTAGGAATGGTTATAAATTTTTATTTATGTTGGGTCAGGCGCTCTTGTAGACTAATGTTTTATATTATAAGGGTATGAAAAAATTAGTATTTAATTATACAGTATATAATGTTAAAGGTGCCCTACAGTCCGTATGTAAACAAAGCCTTTGTTTACATTTTTGCGTCCAAAATATTGAACTTTATTCGACAACTATTTGTATTTTCAACCTTCTAGAGTATAATAAATGATCAAGAAAAACAATCAGGCTTTGCAAGAACCCAAAACATAGTTAAACTGTTTGTTTATAATAAAAAGTGGGCTCCTTTGTGCACATGCAAAGATCGGACTGTAGGGGCACCTTTAAAGTTTGGTTATAATAATTAATATATAAAGCGAAATAGCTCACACTTGCCAAACATTTGTATTAATATTAATACTATAATACGACAGCAAACATTCATTTATTAAAAATAAATATACAGTACCGCTCAGAATTAACCTAACACTGCGGTTGCGGTCGTTTTGCGGTTAGCCTGCGGTTAACGTGCGGTTATCGGGCGGTCAACGTGCGGTCAACGTGCGGTTATCGGGCGGTTATCGGGCGGTTTTTTTGCGGTTTAGCCCGCGCATCGGCAAAAAGCTAACTGCGGTTTTAATATGCATTCTGATTCCGAGGTTTTCCGACCAAAAGCAGTAAAATATTCGCGGTATAGAATGTCTTCACTAATAAACTGCTAACTCGGGCTATAATACCAGAAAATACATGCATGCAGAAACCCTCGCCTTGCTGACAAAACCGTTGTATTTTCCGAACATGAAGTATCTAAAGTAGTTGTCATGGTAACACGATAATTTTTTAAGAATATTCTTACAAATGAAAATCGCCTAAAAATATCACTTTTAATTACAGAATTATCAATTTCCCAACATATTTATGTTAGGTATGTAATTATACGTAATACAAGCTTCAATTTAAGGTAAAATTCAACCACAAACAATTCACAAAACGTTTTAAAGTGTTCTTTATAAAACTAAACTGCCTTTAACTATTAAATGGCTTTATCGATAAACTTTGAGTTTGCAATAAAATGATTTCAAATTCTCGCTTGCAAATCAACTTTGCTTTATTTTTTATTTAAAAAATTCAATATAATAAAAAAGGGAATCAGTATTAAAGATACACTGAAATTATATGCTGTCTTGTTTAGTTGTTTCATATACGCAAAGGCCGTCGGGTTTTAAAGCCATTATAAAATCAATATTTAAAACAAACTTACCTTCGTTAACGTCGGCTCCCTTCTTTTAGCTGATTCTTTCGCCCTTTCTTTCTTGAAATTTACAAAATCTTGCAGAAATACGAGCAAAAATGAAGAATATTTGCAAGAAATTTATCAATCATCAACTCATCAAATCAAGAAATGTTTGCTATTTCGCTGTCGTCATACAGCGTTATAATGCAAACTTTAAATTGGACCAATCAGTGTCCGTTATTCATGACAGTCCGCCATATTTTTGAGATCAGTGAGGATGACCACCCATCGTTGGTGACCGACGCCCGCGATATTTGATGAACTTTAGACTCCGCTAATGCTTTCGTTTCCCCGGGTGTAAATAGCCGGGGGGAATTAGCACCCTCGCACGGAGCTTCGCGCCGCCGGCTCGGGGATAACAGCTAAGAGAAAGCTTAAAGGCTGTGGTGTCAGCTTCAATTATATAATAAGGGCTACAGCAGATCGTCGATTATAATAAAGTTTTATAATAAAGGCTAGATTGTCAATTATAATAAAGTTTTAAAATGAAGGCTCCAGGTTATAACGCGTGTGTGCCTAACAGGCCGAGATTTTATTTACCTTTTAGGTACACGCGTTATAACCTTTAGCCTTTATTACAGTACCTGTCGCGAGTAAGGGTACCTCCACTCGCGCGCAGCGAGTACTAGCGAGTACTGAGTCTATATCAATCAAAACAAAGCTTTAAAAGCGAAACCGCAATCAAAAATGTAAAAATGACACCAAAATGCGAATGATTGGGCGAACAAATGCCATATTTAAATTTGGGACTATATATTCAAATATGGTCCGGTTGTAAGAATTGGCATTGAGTTCACTGACGCTGTTTAACATGATAAATATCGAGTACTCGTCGACGCTGTCTTGTAGTTGGAGTAAGATTCGAGAATCAAATTAGGAGTAAAAACGTAATACTGTAAAGTGCAAAGTGACAAAATATAACTTACATTGTATATACTGCTAGCATCTGTCTTGAATCGGGAACCATTACAAACTCACAGTTTCTCGCTCGTTATAGCCGTCAGGCGACTTGATGCGCTGAATCCAATTGAAGATAATATCGATTGAACCCCATGGAACAACGAAACACGAACATACTTTATTTAAAGCAAAAAAATTCAATTATACTAGTATCATATAATCGACAAATCCTGCCTATACTAATACAAGTATAGATTGTTTTGGCAGATCTCATGCATGTATGATCATTATGATATTAAAGAAAGACATCAGCCATGAAATATTTGCGGAGGCGTAGTGTGCTTTGTTTGTGTTAGATCTGTGAATTGAAATATTTTAGAGTCTATAGTGGTCTGAATGTTTTTGGCACGTGTCAGATAAATTTCAGCTGATCATGTTTGGTTTTTTCCCCGTTACTATGCGTTTCGTGCGGGTTTGAGCTTGAACTCTTAAACTGTCTGTGTGAGTGCCAATTTTGAAGAAAAAAATGCTCACATAACCATGCAGTTGTAGTTAATTAGGCTTCTTGACCGAGTAGAAGAAATCAAATTTTGGCATATTCTTCAATACTATATAGCCAGGCTATAGCTGAGAAAATTTGACAAGATAAAGCAGTTGTTTGAAAAATTAATATATTTGTATTTGTAGTTTTATACTTATAAGCTGTCAAAACCAACAACACATATTTTCATGCGCATCATGATAAAAAGTTCCTAATATTACGCGGTTACAAATTGACACAATTTTTAAATAGACTTTTGCCTTTTGAGTTTCGGGAAAAATTCGGCCTGACACAGTTCAAGGAACATTGGTATATTCGTTGAACACAGATTATAATAGATGTTTTTTTTAGAAACCGCGGCATATGGGCCATTGACGAACTTAGCAATTAAATTGTGTAAATTTGTCCTCAGCTCAAACCCGCACGAAACGCAAGTTAACGGGGGAAAAAACCAAACATGATCAGCTGAAATTTTTCTGACACGTGCCAAAAACATTCAGACCACTATAGACTCTAAAATATTTCAATTCACAGATCTAACACAAACAAAGCACACTACGCCTCCGCAAATATTTCATGGCTGATGTCTTTCTTTAATATCATAATGACCATACATGCATGAGATCTGCCAAAACAATCTATACTTGTATTAGTATAGGCAGGATTTGTCGATTATATGATACTAGTATAATTGCTTTAAATAAAGTATGTTCGTGTTACGTTGTTCCATGGGGTTCAATCGATATTATCTTCAATTGGATTCAGCGCATCAAGTCGCTTGACTATAACGAGCGAGAAACTGCGAGTTTGTAATGGTTCCCGATTCAAGACAGATGCTAGCAGTATATACAATGTAAGTTATATTTTGTCACTTTGCACTTTACAGTATTACGTTTTTACTCCTAATTTGATTCTCGAATCTTACTGCAATTACAAGACAACGTCGACGAGTACTCGATATTTATATTGTTAAACAGCGTCAGTGAACTCAATGCCAATTCTTACAACCGGACCATATTTGAATATATAGTCCCAAATTTAAATATGGCATTTGTTCGTCCAATCATTCGCATTTTGGTGTCATTTTTACATTTTTGATTGCGGTTTCGCTTTTAAAGCTTTGTTTTGATTGATATAGACTCAGTTATAGCTAACGCTTCTAAGACTGTCCGACCATTTACGAACTGTGTTCGAAGAAAATATTTCCCACCATGTGGCAGTCGTTTATAAACACGTTAATATCTATCATACTATGTTTCATATAACTATGGAGTTTTATTTCATTTAGCTGAATTATTCGCTTCATATTTGTACAAATTGTCTGAGCCTTTTGACTCGCAAGCACTCGCAAGTTGCGAGTGGCGAGTGCTTGCGAGTGAGATGAAATGCAAGTACTCGCGAGTAGCGAGTCAGAACGAGTACTCGCTACGCGCGAGTGGATGTACTCTTACTCGCGACAGTATATTGTGTATATTAAAGAGTTAAGTTAATTTAAGTTGATGCGCACGACAAATTCTTACTTATTCTAAAACATCTATTTAAACTGTAATAAACAAGAAGAGACCTACATATTTGCCTTTACCATTTGTTTAAACTCTTAGTTATTCCAACAACTGAAGTATTTGTCGAAAGTATAGACAATTCGCTCCCTGGCATAAAGCGACAGCCTCCCCATGCCTCAATGTTTACAAAATATGTCAATATTTATCCCTTCTGAAATACACGAATATTTACGAATGCTATTACGAGTATATACGAAGCTTGCGGATCGGTTCGGTTCGGTTGCGTTCAAACCTCGGTTAAACCTCACGGTCACCGCGGTTTAACCTCAAAATTACCGCGGTATAACCTCGGTCAAACCTTTAAATCACCGCGGTCACACCGCGGTCAAACCGAGGTTCAACCGAGGTTAAACCGCGGTTTTTGTTAGGTTAATTCTGAGCGGTACTGTAGCATTTTTGTTTGAAATTGTTATAGCCTTGGCCATGGCTATCTCTGTTGCTAGCGCTACCAACTCGCGGGCTAGCCGATCGGAATTTGGATGACGGATACTTATGGCGGTTTCCTTTTTCTTGTACAGCATTTACTTCTTCTGTTTCTTTTGTCGTTGAAATTGACTTCAATTGTATGTTCGCAATTTCGCTTGAGCGGCACATGTTCACGGCCTTGTTTAGGTTAAGACCATCTTCTTTGAGAAGTCGTAATTTTGTCGATTTGTCCGTAATTCCCAGCACGAGTCAGTCTCTAATTAATTCATCTGTCAGTGTCCCGAACTGACACGACGAGGCGAGTTTTCTGAGGCGATTAACATAGTCATCTACGGACTCTTCTGCATTCTGAGAGCATAAGTTGAACTTATATCGCTCGTATACCACGTTTCGTTTCGGTTTGAAGTGTGCTTCAAGTGCTCCGATGCATATCTCGATATCTTTTCTCTCCTCAACTGTTAGTTTTAAATTCATAAATATCTGCATACATTCTTTGCCCATTACTGATCGTAGCGTGGCTAGTCGAGTTTTCGTATCTCGCTTTTCTAGGCCAGTGGCGACTTCGTAATCTTCCCACTGCTGTTTCAAAAACTCCCAGTTGGCTACTTTATCTCCCTGGCAAACCATCGGGGAAGGTACCGGGAAAGTAGATGTAAAATTTAACGTTGTAGCTTGAGCAACGGCTTGCTGTTCACCGCTTGTATCTGGCATGTTTATGTTGCTTTTTCACGTCTTTGGTCGTGATCGTACACGGATTTCGCTTCGAACCGGTTCTATTCTCTAGTTACTGCTGTTGTGGGCTGATTTTAATCGACTTTCACACCTGACACCATGTTTGTAATCGGTATTTTTAATGTCTCATATATACATCAACCTTTCTCTATTAGGTCTAACAAAAAAGTGTCTCATAAAAGTTACAACAACAATATGTAAATCCGTGTCTTCGTTCAGCCAAGTGTGTCTGATCGCGTGACCTAACATATTTGCATATCGGAAGTAATAACCTGGAAGTTCATATCGTAACAATTTGCAAAAATAAGTTTTCTAAACATTTTGTCATATCTCACGAACTATTGGACGAATCGAGCTGAAACTCAGCGCGTTGTGCTCAGCAGGTTGCGGGCGACCGATTAGCACTGTTATTCTCCAATTTGTACAAAGAAGTTTTTTCAACATTTTGTCATATCTCACGAACTATTGGATGAATCGAGCTGAAACTCAGTGCGTTGTGCTCAGCAGATTGCGGGCGACCGATTAGCACTGTTATTCTCCAATTTGCACAAAGAAGTTTTTTCAACATTTTGTCATATCTCACGAACTATTGGACGAATCGAGCTGAAATTCAGCGCGTTGTGGTCAGCAGGTTAAGGGCGACCGATTAGCACTGTTATTCTCCAATTTGCAAAAAGAAGTTTTTCAACATTTTGTCATATCTCACGAACTATTGGACCAATCGAGCTGAAACTCAGCGCGTTGTGCTCAGCAGGTTGCAGGCGACCGATTAGCACTGTTATTCTCCAATTTGCAAAAAGAAGTTTTTTCAACATTTTGTCATATCTCACGAACTATTGGACCAATCGAGCTGCAACTCAGCGCGTTGTGCTCAGCAGGTTGCGGGCTACCGATTAGCACTGTTCTTCTCCAATTTGCAAAAAGAAGTTTTTTCAACATTTTGTCATATCTCACGAACTATTGAACCAATCGAGCTGAAACTCAGCGCGTTGTGCTCAGCAGGTTGCGTTTGACCGAATAGCACTATTTGCAGCAATGTGCAAAAGTAAGTTTTTTCCAACATTTTGTCATATCTCACGAACTATTGAACCAATCGAGCTGACACTCAGCGCGTTTAGCTCAGCAGGTTGCGTTTGACCGAATAGCACTATTTGCTGCAATGTGCAAAAATAAGTTTTTTCCAACATTTTGTCTATCTCACGAACTATTGAACCAATCGAGCTGAAACTCAGCGCGTTGTGCTCAGCAGGTTGCGGATGACCGATTAGCACTGTTATTTTCCAATTTGCAAAAAGAATTTTTTTCAACATTTTGTCATATCTCACGAACTATTGGACCAATCGAGCTGAAAATCAGCGCGTTGTGCTCAGCAGGTTGCGGGCTACCGATTAACACTGTTATTCTCCAATTTGCAAAAAGAAGTTTTTTCAACATTTTGTCATATCTCACGAACTATTGGATAAATCGAGCTGAAACTCAGCGCGTTGTGCTCAGCAGTTTGCGGGCGACCGATTAGCACTGTTATTCTCCAATTTGCAAAAAGAAGTTTTTTCAACATTTTGTCATATCTCACGAACTATTGGACCAATCGAGCAGAAACTCAGCGCGTTGTGCTCAGCAGGTTGCGGGCGACCGATTAACACTGTTATTTTCCAATTTGCAAAAACAAGTTTTTTCAACATTTTGTCATATCTCACGAACTATTGGACCAATCGAGCTGAAACTCAGCGGGTGGTGCTCAGCAGGTTGCGGGCGACCGATTAGCACTGTTTATTTTCCAATTTGCAAAAAGAAGTTTTTTCAACATTTTTTCATATCTCACGAACTATTGGACCAATCGAGCTGAAACTCAGCGCGTTGTGCTCAGCAGGTTGCGAGCGACCGATTAGCACTGTTTTTCTCCAATTTGCAAGAAGTAGTTTTTTCAACATTTTGTCATATCTCACGAACTATTGGACCAATTGAGCAGAAACTCAGCGCGTTGTGCTCAGCAGGGTTATGGCGACCGATTAGCACTGTTCGTCTCCAATTTGCAAAAAGAAGTTTTTTCAACATTTTGTCATATCTCACGAACTATTGGACCAATCGAGGTGAAACTCAGCGCGTTGTGCTCAGCAGGTTGCGGGCGACCGATTAGCACTGTTATTCTCCATTTTGCAAAAAGAAGTTTTTTCAACATTTTGTCATATCTCACGAACTATTGGACCAATCGAGCTAAAACTCAGCGCGTTGTGCTCAACAGGTTGCGGGCGACCGATTAGCACTGTTATTCCCCAATTTGCAAAAAGAAGTTTTTTCAACATTTTGTCATATCTCACGAACTATTTGACCAATCGAGCTGAAACTCAGCGCGTTGTGCTCAGCAGGTTGCGGGCGACCGATTAGCACTGTTATTCTCCAATTTGCAAAAAGAAGTTTTTTCAACATTTTGTCATATCTCACGAACTAATGGACCAATCGAGCTGAAACTCAGCGCGTTGTGCTCAGCAGGTTGCGGGCGACCGATTAGCACTGTTATTCTCCAATTTGCAAAAAGAAGTTTTTTCAACGTTTTGTCATATCTCACGAACTATTGGACCAATCGAGCTGAAACTCAGCGCGTTGTGCTCAGCAGGTTGCGGGCGACCGATTAGCACTGTTCTTCTCCAATTTGCAAAACGAAGTTTTTTCAACATTTTGTCATATCTCACGAACTACTGGACCAATCGAGCTGAAACTCAGCGCGTTGTGCTCAGCAGGTTGCGGGCGACCGATTAGCACTGTTCGTCTCCAATTTGCAAAAAGAAGTTTTATCAACATTTTGTCATATCTCACGAACTATTGGACCAATCGAGCTGAAACTCAGCGCGTTGTGCTCAGCAGGTTGCGGGCGACCGATTAGCACTGTTCGTCTCCAATTTGCAAAAAGAAGTTTTTTCAACATTTTTTCATATCTCACGAACTATTGGACCAATCGAGCTGAAACTCAGCGCGTTGTGCTCAGCAGGTTGCGTTTGACCGAATAGCACTATTTGCAGCAATGTGCAAAAATAAGTTTTTTCCAACATTTTCATATCTCACGAACTATTGAACCAATCGAGCTGAAACTCAGCGCGTTGTGCTCAGCAGGTTGCGTTTGACCGAATAGCACTATTTGCAGCAATGTGCAAAAATAAGTTTTTTCCAACATTTTGTCATATCTCACGAACTATTGGACCAATCATGCTGCAACTCAGCGCGTTGTGCTCAACATGTTGCGTTTGACCAAATAGCACTATTTGCTGCAATGTGCAAGAATAAGTTTTTTCCAACATTTTGTCATATCTCACGAACTATTGGACCAATCGAGCTGAAACTCAGCGCGTTGTGCTCAGCAGGTTGCGGGCGACCGATTAGCACTGTTATTCTCCAATTTGCAAAACGAAGTTTTTTCAACATTTTGTCATATCTCACGAACTACTGGACCAATCGAGCTGAAACTCAGCGCGTTGTGCTCAGCAGGTTGCGGGCGACCGATTAGCACTGTTCGTCTCAAATTTACAAAAAGAAGTTTTTTCAACATTTTGTCATATCTCACGAACTATTGGACCAATCGAGCTGAAACTCAGCGCGTTGTGCTCAGCAGGTTGCGGGCGACCGATTAGCACTGTTATTCTCCAATTTGCAAAACGAAGTTTTTTCAACATTTTGTCATATCTCACGAACTATTGGACCAATCGAGCTGAAACTCAGCGCGTTGTGCTCAGCAGGTCGCGTTTGACCGAATAGCACTATTTGCTGCAATGTGCAAAAATAAATTTTTTCCAACATTTTGTCATATCTCACGAACTGTTGGACCAATCGAGCTGAAACTCAGCGCGTTGTGCTCAGCAGGTCGCGTTTGACCGGATAGCACTATTTGCTGCAATGTGCAAAAATAAATTTTTTCCAACATTTTGTCATATCTCACGAACTATTGGACCAATCGAGCTGAAACTCAGCGCGTTGTGCTCAGCAGGTTGCGGGCGACCGATTAGCACTGTTCTTCTCCAATTTGCAAAAAGAAGTTTTTTCAACATTTTGTCATATCTCACGAACTACTGGACCAATCGAGATGAAACTCAGCGCGTTGTGCTCAACAGGTTGCGGGCGACCGATTAGCACTGTTCGTCACCAATTTGCAAAAAGAAGTTTTTTCAACATTTTGTCATATCTCACGAACTATTGGACCAATCGAGCTGAAACTCAGCGCGTTGTGCTCAGCAGGTTGCGGGCGACCGATTAGCACTGTTATTCTCCAATTTTCAAAAAGAAGTTTTTTCAACATTTTGTCATATCTCACGAACTATTGGACCAATCGAGCTGAAACTCAGCGCGTTGTACTCAGCAGGTTGCGGGCGACCGATTAGCACTGTTATTCTCCAATTTGCAAAAAGAAGTTTTTTCAACATTTTGTCATATCTCACGAACTATTGGACCAATCGAGCTGAAACTCAGCGCGTTGTGCTCAGCAGGTTGCGGGCGACCGACTAGCACTGTTATTCTCCAATTTGCAAAAAGAAGTTTTTTCAACATTTTGTCATATCTCACGAACTATTGGACCAATCGAGGCGAAACTCAGCGGGTTGTGCTCAGCAGGTTGCGGGCGACCGATTAGCACTGTTATTCTCAAATTTTCAAAAACAAGTTTTTTCAACATTTTGTCATATCTCACGAACTATTGGACCAATCGAGCTGAAACTCAGCGCGTTGTGCTCAGCAGGTTGCGGGCGACCGATTAGCACTGTTCTTCTCCAATTTGCAAAACGAAGTTTTTTCAACATTTTGTCATATCTCACGAACTACTGGACCAATCGAGCTGAAACTCAGCGCGTTGTGCTCAGCAGGTTGCGTTTGACCGAATAGCACTATTTGCAGCATGTGCAAAAATAAGTTTTTTCCAACATTTTGTCATATCCTCACGAACTATTGAACCAATCGAGCTGAAACTCAGCGCGTT
>CACRXK020014065.1:0-13404 GCA_902702795.2 Paramuricea clavata
CGAACCTACGACCTTTGGAATACTAGCCCAATGCTCTGCCAACTGAGCTACGCGGTCAGGTCGGTTCGAGTATGCGATATTTCGGAACTGAGGCTAGTTCCTTCGATATCAGTGTAATCTAATAATCATGATATTTGCTCTGTTGGTGTAATGTACTCAGGTGAATAAGATGCTTGTGTGATGTTACTCAGAGTGTATATCCACACCTGGCAGGCTTGAAAAATATGCCTGGCCACGGTGGGAATATTTTTCAGGCATATTTTCCAAGCCTGCCCGGTGTGGATATACACTCAGAGTAACATCACACAAGCATCTTATTCATCTGAGTACATTACACCAACACAGCAAATAGTATATAATACGTTGTTTACACGATATTGGAGAATCAGGAAAATGCCAAAATCATATTCAGATGATTTGAAGTGGAGATTGGTATGGTTAAAATTGTTTTATGGAATGTCTATAATGTTGACATATCATGCATCGACGTTATCTGTCTCGCCAAAAACCATGCATAAGCTGAATTTACAGATTATTCGCGAATACAGGTAATGTCACCTTGCCAAAAGTATTTGGACGTCTACGACAACCTACGATATCATATACGTAAAAGGAATCGCGTACCAGATTGAAAATAATACAGTACCGGTGCTATATAGATTTCCTGTTGAGAGCTTGTGCAGGACAGTACACGTATAGCGGCTTGGATTTACGATGAAAATTGTGTTTTAATTTTAAAAAGTATTATAATTCTTTTTGTCGAAAAATTTGAAAAATCGTGTACATATTTTCTACGGTGTTTAATCTACACTATGCAGTGTGTATCAAAAAAAGTATAGCCTTTCAAATTCAAATTAACGATATTTATAAGTGATTTGATTGTTCTCAACTGCTTTGAGTTAAGGATACGCGACGAAAACATGTCTTATATACAAAAGAAAGAGATAAAGTATAATTTCATTTTAATGCTGCTTGTACTGAACAGGGTATTGCCCGTATTTCATTGAGTTGTTCGTACATGTCCCATCAGTAGAAAGTCTTTTGTTTAACGGGTCGCTAACTTGCTGGAAGCAGTTATTGCTTGTCAGATGAATTCAATAGAATACGGCGTTATGCTTGATAACTTTGATTTATAAATTTGAAAGGCTATACTTTTTTTTATACACACTGTATTGTACAGGGTGTATACAAAAAAACGCAACCTTGGAATTTCCCAAGAAATCGACATTGTTTTAAGAACAAAAGATTTTAGGCGCCTGGGAATTTAAAATAGCACAACTGTCAAACAGCACACGCAATACTACACCTATATATGTGTATACTAACAGTATAAATATTACTTTTATATTCATACTAGGACAGTTAACGCTTTAATCATTTAGCTAATCATCTGAATATGGTTTTGGCATTTCTTGATTCTAAAATATCGTAGAAACAACGTATTATGACTATTATAGTATTGCACTCCTTGTGTCATGCAATAAAGTATGAATTTATAATTTTTTTTCAAGAGCAGTTAATGTATTCCATATATGCGGTCTCATGTCAGATATATATACCTATTTCACTATTTCAAGGGGACAACCTTTTTGACATGCACTATATATATATATATATATATATATATATATATATATATATATATATATATATATATATATATATATATATAACTTGTTTTGTTGTAGTAGATAATAAAGTGCTCAACACTAGTATTATAGTAGAGCAAGATATATTTATATCTTAAAATTAATTATTGCTACTCAAGTTTCACGCCTTATTCAAGACGATCTTCAGGCAATTAATTCAGTTAGTGTTTGATTCGTCAATATCAACGGTCGCTGAATCAAACACTAACTGAATTAATTGCCTGAAGATCGTCTTGAATAAGGCGTGAAACTTGAGTAGCAATAATTAATTTTAAGATATAAATATATATATATATATATATATATATATATATATATATATATATATATATATATATATATATATATATATATATATATATAACATATATATATATATATATATATATATATATATATATATATATATATATATATATATATATATATATATATATATATATATATATATATATATATATATATATATATGTATATATATACAATGATATATAAAAATCAATTTAAAAATCAGAGACTATGCAACTTCGACCATCAATTTATTAAAAAAACTAAAACATACTAAAATAAAAGCTGAAAATGTTTTAGTTTTTTTTAATAAATTGATGGTCGAAGTTGCATAGTCTTTGATTTTTAAATTGATTTATATATATATATATATATATATATATATATATATATATATATATATATATATATATATATATATATATATATATATATATATATTCGTTTGGCATTGCCATACCTAATATCAAAGCTTATATATACAATGATATATACATTATACAGGATATATGAAAAAAGGAATGCATCTTTCTCGCTAAATAATTTTAAGAATACTACACTGCTATCTACCAAACTATAAAAGCTTTGGCTATACTGAGGTGCTTATATGGTTCAGAGGTGGTACTTTTAGGCGTGGTCATTGGTAAGTGTGAAATGCCTAGCACTAAAATCTCACAAGAAAATAACCATGCAATAATATTAATAGTTAAACGTCATTTGTGGCTTGCAACTTCAGATAAACAGCAGTGGACTTACATTACCTTTTTCCCGAAATCTTTTTGATAGAAACATAATTGGTACTTATTTAAATATATTATCACTGGTTTGGTGTGAAATAGTTAATATTTTCTGACCGAAATAATAATTTGAAATGTGCCTACCTCCTGCAAATGGACGTATTTGGCCAAGTTCTCCACTTTACTCCGCTGTTTATTGGCGATCTCGTCGACATCCTTCCAAAAATGTAAATCATCTCAGACATAATGGCATCAAGAATATTTTAAACAAGTTTCAACTTGGTTTCAAGTAGATCATAGCTGTTTAACCATCGACAAGGTAAATCCACAACTTCACTGTCCAAATTCGGCGCCATTTTGTCATCCCGTGTCGGTTGTAAACAATTCGGCCTTGTTATTCTTCCATCCAAGCCATTTCCATCAACTAATGACAAATTTAACCCTTTGTTAAGGGTATTCAAATAAAAATACAAATGAAATACGCGAAATGCAGCATTTTATCACCCTGTAAAATGTTGCTTACGAGTCCTTCAAAACATTCCGTACAAATCTCGCGTGACAAAGTAACAGGGAAGTTGATTATTATTTCAGGTTAATTATTTCACGAAGATAGAAGAAGGCTTCGTGAAATAGACTAAATTGATTAAAAGCTAAATACAATCATACAAACGTTTGTTTTATTTGTTGTAGCGACAAATATATACATATTATTATTTATTAATATGAACAAATCATACAAATTAAATGTTGATTGTTGGTTTTACCATACTGTGTGGGCTTTACTTTCATTTTTCAAGTCTCCAGTCCCCTGTTACTAAACCACGCGAGATTTGTACGAAATGTTTTGAAGGACTTGTAAGCAACATTTTACAGGGTGATAAAATGCTGAATTTCGCGTATTTCATTTGTATTTTTATTTGAATACCCTTAACAAAGAGTTAACTTTGTCATTAGCTGATGGAAATGGCTTGGATGGAAGAATAACAAGGCCGAATTGTTTACAAACGATACGGGATGACAAAATGGCGCCGAATTTGGACTAAGTTGTGGATTTACCTTGTCGATGGTTAAACAGCTAAGATCTACTTGAAACCAAGTCGAAACTTGTTTAAAATGTTCTTGATGCCATTATGTGTGAGATGATTTACATTTTTGGAAGGATGTCGACGAGATCGCCAATAAACAGCGGAGTAAAGTGGAGAACTTGGCCAAATACGTCCATTTGCAGGAGGTAGGCACATTTCAAATTATTATTTCGGTCAGAAAATATTAACTATTTTACACCAAACCAGTGATAATATATTTAAATAAGTACCAATTATGTTTCTATAAAAAAGATTTAGGGAAATTGTAATGTAAGTCCACTGCTGTTTATCTGAAGGTGCAAGCCACAAATTGACGTTTAACTATGATAGTTGCATGGTCAGTTTCTTGTGAAATATTAGTGCTAGGCATTTCACACTTACCAATGACCACTCCCAAAAGTACCATCTCTGAACCACATAAGCACCTCAGAATAGCCAATGCTTTTATGGTTTGGTTGATAGCAGTATGGCGAAACCGTCGTTTTTTGGTGTGGTCAGTTTCGGACGTTTCGTCCCGGATTGGGGTTCGGGCAGCGTTACCATGTTGACCGTCATCGCCAACTTGCCCTAAAACAGTTGAGATTATCTGTCCTAAATGAAATGCATACAAACTCATATACAGGTCCTAGACTATAGGTTCCGTTGACAAAATAAGCAAATTTGTTTAACTTTCGATTTGTCATTGTATAGCAAATTTTTAAGTCTCCCTTCTCAGTCGCTTGAAATAATTCTCCTTTCTGCGAACCAAGAACGCAAATATAAAAAGCAAACCACCGTTGAAAAGCTAAATAGCTAGGTTTCAAATTGAATATAAAAGTTAAAATATTACTGTTCAATTATTTGTAAATTCACGTTTGAATCGAATTTATACACCCTGAATATATATATATACTTTGTAAAATTGACAAGCATGCAATATGGACTTCAAATTTAAAGGTAAAATTTATTTGCAACATATTGGGTATTGTGATTTTGTGTGGCAAACACGACAAGGGGAGCTAGAATATCCCCATGTTAAAATTACATGCGGACAGTTAAGGAATATAATCTACTAGTTACTGTATGAATTTTCATATCTTGTTTTACGTTAATTGCTTTTAATGACCATTTTCTTTATTTCCATAGAATTGGATTATATTCGTCGGAAATTACCATCAGTTTTAAAAGAAGGTGAACCTAACTTATTACTTGTTCCAAAAGGTATGTAGCAAAATATGCGTTTTCAGTTGTTGAAGCGCGCCAATAAACCTTTCTTATTCTCTTGAGCCAGTTTAATTTGCTTGACATATGCACAACATTTAGGTGACACTTAAATTTAAATTGAAATTATCAGAAATTCGTAAAATATTTTATTTGTTGTTGGTTTGTGATGAACTTTGTGATGACTCACATGTAGTTGATTAGCAATTGCATGGTGAAAATGTGATACAAATTAGACTATACTCCCCGAAGAAAGCTGAAAAAGGTTTACTAATCACTGTATAAAATTCACCACTTTCATAAATGAATAAATTAAATATTTTTATGCAGTGTACTAATAAGCCTTCTTGGCATCGTTCAGATAACCGTTCTGAAATTTTGTTAAGCCTGGTTCACATATGCCTGCGGCATGCCTGCGAAGTAGTATAGGAACTACGGGTTCGAGACCACTTCACCCCTCCGAAAAAAACCCATTTTAATTCACCTAGAGCTCCTACGAGGCCACTTTTTGGTGACCAAATTTCCAGGAATCAAGTAGATCGAAATCGGTGTTATAGAGAGGATTCAAGGGCCTTTTCGTAAAAGTTCCCTTTCGTGTTACATTGCTCAACCGTTGGCCACATTTGCGCGCACGAACGTTATCCTGGCCCAACTTTGGTGACCTTCCCCAGACAAGACATAACGTCAGATTCCATCGTCAGAATCAAAATTCAAGCTTTTCAAGGACAATACTGTGTAAACCCCTTAGTACAACTTCATACTAACCAGTTATCCTTCAGAATCACAAGTAAACATTCTCAGTGAACCTCACAAGACATCATTTCATCTTCACATAAGAATTCACACTTTCCAGGGTCCAACACCCCCAGACAAGACATAACGTCAGATTCCATCGTCAGAATCACAATTCAAGCTTCTCAAGGACAATACTGTGTAAACCCCTTAGTACAACCTCATACTAACCAGTTATCCTTCAGAATCACAAGTAAGCATTCTCAGTGAACCTCACAAGACATCATTTCATCTTCACGTGGGAATTCACACTTTCCAGGGTCCAACACCACCAGACAAGTCGTAACGTCAGATTCCATCGTCAGAATCACGAGTCAAGCTTCTCAAGGACAATACTGTGTAAACCACAAGGGACAGTCTCAAAGTGATCAGGTACAAGTCACAATCATAAGGAATCACTCTCAATCACCAGTTGATGCACCATCACGAGCACAAACCGCAGAATCACCCACTCCCAGGATTCAAATACCTTTCCAACTTAGGTTCTAAATCCATACTCTCAAGAATCTGTTTCTCCTTCAGCTTTCTCCTCAACCACTCACCATAGAACTTACAGTTTGATGGTTCCCACCCAAGTTCAGGATAGACTTTCCCAAAGAGCAGATCTTCGCTGTTTAGCACAGCATTTTCGAGCTTAGCATCCCCCACACCAGTTTCAATTCCAAGCTTACTACACACTCGAACAATCATAAGCTTATTCAGAGGTCTCCTAGCAACTCCACCAATCTTATCAATCACACTGTTAATCTCAATGAGGGCCTCCATAATCCTATCAAACTCTTCACCAGAATGATACTCTCCAGGTACCACAATACAATCACCTTTTTTCCACCTCTTTATTATTAGCACTCCATAGGTAATAAATAAACGCGCACATTAACGCATTAAATCGCAACTTCAACCACAGACTTTACCCTGACTTACCGCACTTCACAAGCCCCTCGTTATATCCCATCTTCTTTCTCCACAAATGCTCTTGCCACCTTTCACGCCAATCTTTCCATTCATACCCAACATAAGAAAGTTGAGCGCTCCAATCATTATCCAATCCCTGCTTCAACCTGTCAGCCCACATCCTACAGTAAATATATCTGCTAACATCAATTTGTAAGTGAGGGACAATAATACCGTAAAACAGGAACTCATGCTTAGACTTATCATTAGATGGCAGGGTATCTCTTAGACAATCCCTTACAGCACAACCGAGAGCACTGCACAGTCTCACGATAAGGAATCTAATGCTAGGGCACCCCTTCAAGTCCTCACAGTACATTAGCCTGTAGACATTCACAAGATGTTCAACAACCTCATCAACATTATTATCAGCCACATATTTTACAACACTCCTTCTCATATATGAAGGGTAGGTAATTCTACTTTGCCTACATAACCTATACTTGCCAGCCTCAACACTACACATCATACCAGCAATCTCAATATCATTCTTAAGGAAAACACAGGTGCCCCCATTGGAATAACTTCTTGAGAACATTATTTTTTTATGCTATACCTTACACAGTGTTTGTGAACCTAATATCGGAAGTACATGCTAGCATGACCAAGGAATCCATCATAACCTTTACATTTACCGCAGAATTCACATGTTCACCTCTGTGATGCAGCCTATGACAGGCCAGCTTTGGAACTGTCTCCCTTAGACAGCAACCACATATTCCTGACCTACGTCTTTCACTACGATCAGTGGACTCAGATATGAACCGATTACTGCAATGTCTACAAAGACTTCCATGAGTGTACTTGTACTTTTCCCGGTTACAACCTACATCTAATAATGTAAAATAGTTTATAATTTTTAAAGACAACCCACACTTATACAGTGTAGCTAAAACTTCAAATATCACCCCCACAGTAGGAAGTAAGGATGAACCGATTTAGAAGGGTAGCACTAGAAACAGCATATATGCGGTGACTTCACAAAGTTGACAGAAGCCTTTTCATACCTTAGTCTACCACTGGGGAAGGATACCTTTTCTACATAACAAAGTTTCTACATAATAATAATTTAATTTAATTTAATTTAATTTAATTTAATTTAATTTAATTTAATTTAATTTAGTAATCTGAGAAATTTATCCTTGTCAGCTGTGTCCTATGATGGATGATCTTTGTTGTGAGAATGTTCTGTGGGTGAAGATTATGCTGATAGTGACTGTGTTTGATGAGCCGGCCTCGATAAATTTAGAAACCCGGGCAGGATCGTTTCTGTGGTGTTGCTGAATGTGTTGTTTGACTTATGATCTTTGTTGTGAGAATGTTCTGTGGGTGATGATTATGTTGATATTGCCTGTGCCTGATGAGCTGTCCTGATTAATTTAGAATCTACAAAAGGTGAACGAATCGTTCACCTTTTGTAGGTGTTGCCCGATGTATGATCTTTGTTATGAGAACGTTCTGTGGGTGAAAATTATATTGATACTGATTGTGCCTGACCATCTGACCCTGATGCCTGTGAAATATCAAGGGGGTAGCTCTGAGCGACTCCTTGCTGAGCTTCCTTGATTAGATGAAATATAGTGTGTAACCTGTCTACGATCAAATATGTTGTTACTGTGGAGGGTGGTTAATGAGCCGCCCCTGATGACTGTGGTATAGTAGACGGAAAGATAATCTTGGCTATGTTAGATGGAGGATACTGTTTTAATCTTATCATTACTCTGTGTGGGGATGATGTTGTTGTACATGAAAAAAACCTCCGATTATGATCATTTAGATGGAATCAGTGTGAAGCGTCGGTGGGAGGGTAAACATGGGGTTGAAGAAAGATGACGGTTACTTTGTTGAGTTTACTTGACTTTACTTAATTTCTACTTGTAAGATATCTTGGATCTACTAGGATTTTACTTGATAGATACCTTGGAGTTTGCTGTTGAGATGTCTAGAATAAACTGGGGATCTACTTGTGAGGTATCTTAAATTTGCTTGTGAAATATCTACTGAGATGTCTTAAATCTACTGGTGAGATATCTGCAATCTACTTGTGAGGTATCTACTGAGATGTCTTAAGTCTACTGGTGAGATATCTACTGAGATGTCTTAAATCTGCTTGTGAGATATCTACTGAGATGTCTTAAATCTACTTGTGAGATAACTATGATCTCCTTGTGAGGTGTCTACTGAGATGTCTCAAATTTACTATGAAATGAGTGGGTTCATCTATGTAGACATCTATGTAGATGTCTATGTGGATGTCTATGTAGATGTCTATGTAGATGTAGATGTCTATGTAAATGTCTACACTATGTGAATCATCTACTGTATGTTGCTGTTGAATGTTTGACTGTTGTCTGCTCCTCTTGTTGGCCCGTGTTGACTATGTGACCGATTGTGGTGATCCTTGCACTTGAATCTGTGAGGATGCTATCGATGATTCTCACTCTACATGTGTCACCTATCTTCATCATTGTTGTGTTAAAAAGATTGCCTTCCTTATCCCTGTGTAACTCTGGGGGGAGGTTGGTATTTGTAACTATGATGTCAACTGGAGGTGATGTTAGTACTGGTACATTCGCTGTGATCTTTGTTATTTGCGCGTCTACAATTATCCCTTCCACTGGTCTACATAGGGTGCACAGGAATTTCACCGTGAAGTATGCTGACGCTGTTGTATCCTTAGGTATGATTACTCCACCGTATAAGTTTTCTATCCCGTGGATTGATGTGACTATCCCGTGATCCCCGCAACATTTTCCTAGTACTGCTTCATCTAGATTGCTTCTGATGTTGGCTAGTATGTTGTTACCCATCTGATGGGGAAGTAGTGCTATACACTTTGTGATAGTTCCAATTGTGAAGAGTGATGGTGAGTCCATGGTTGTTCCTACTATATTGGTAATTTTTTTTTTAATTCTTTTTTTAATTCTTGTTTTAATTCTTTTTTTAATTCATTTAATTATGTCATTCATATTTGATAGTCTGACTCCCCCCTAGGTATGGGTACACTTCATAGTTCAGTAGTGGTCCCTATGTGATTCCAAAAATTGGGTCACATAGTACTTTAGGTTGATCGATAAGCTTTGTTATGTAGAAAAAGTATCCTTCCCCAGCGGTAGACTAAGGTATGAAAAGGCTTCTGTCAACTTTGTGAAGTCACCGCATATATGCTGTTTCTAGTGCTACCCTTTTAAATCGGTTCATCCTTACTTCCTACTGTGGGGGTAATATTTAAAGTTTTAGCTACACTGTATAAGTGTGGGTTGTCTTTTAAAATTATAACCTATTTTACATTATTAGATGTAGGTTGTAACCGATAAAGTGTGGGAAAAGTACAAGTACACTCATGGAAGTCTTTGTAGACATTGCAGTGATCGGTTCATATCTGAGTCCACTGATCGTAGTGAAAGACGTAGGTCAAGAATATGTGGTTGCTGTCTAAGGAAACAGTTCCAAAGCTGGCCTGTCATAGGTTGCATCACAGAGGTGAAACATGTGAATTCTGCGGTAAATGTAAAGGTTATGATGGATTCCTTGGTCATGCTAGCATGTACTTCCGATATTAGGTTCACAAACACTGTGTAAGGTATAGGATAAAAAAATAATGTTCTGAAGAAGTTACTCCAATGGGGGCACCTGTGTTTTCCTTAAGAATGATATTGAGATTGTTGGTATGATGTGTAGTGTTGAGGCTGGCAAGTATAGGTTATCATGTAGGCAAAGTAGAATTATCTACCCTTCATATATGAGAAGGAGTGTTGTAAAATATGTGGCTGATAATAATGTCGATGAGGTTGTTGAACATCTTGTGAATGTTTACAGGCTAATGTACTATGAGGACTTGAAGGGGTGCCCTAGCATTAGATTCCTTATCGTGAGACTGTGCAGTGCTCTCGGTTGTGCTGTAAGGGATTGTCTAAGAGATACCCTGCCATCTAATGATAAGTCTAAGCATGAGTTCCTGTTTTACGGTATTATTGTCCCTCACTTACAAATTGATGTTAGTAGATATATTTACTATAGGATGTGGGCTGACAGGTTGAAGCAGAGATTGGATAATGATTGGAGCGCTCAACTTTCTTATGTTGGGTATGAATGGAAAGATTGGCGTGAAAGGTGGCAAGAGCATTTGTGGAGAAAGAAGATGGGATATAACGAGGGGCTTGTGAAGTGCGGTAAGTCAGGGTAAAGTCTGTAGTTGACGTTGCGATTTAATGCATTAATGTGCGCGTTTATTTATTACCTATGGAGTGCTAATAATAAAGAGGTGGAAAAAAGGTGATTCTATTGTGGTACTTGGAGAGAATCATTCTGGTGAAGAGTTTGATAGGATTATGGAGGCCCTTATTGAGATTAACAGTGTGATTGATAAGATTGGTGGAGTTGCTAGGAGACCGCTCAATAAGCTTATGATTGTTCGAGTGTGTAGTAAGCTTGGAATTGAAACTGGTGTGGGGGATGCTAAGCTCGAAAATGCTGTGCTAAACAGCGAAGATCTGCTCTTTGGGAAAGTCTATCCTGAACTTGGGTGGGAACCATCAAACTGTAAGTTCTATGGTGAGTGGTTGAGGAGAAAGCTGAAGGAGAAACAGGTTCTTGAGAGTATGGATTTAGAACCTAAGTTAGAAAGGTATTTGAATCCTGGGAGTGGGTGATTCTGCGGTTTGTGCTCGTGATGGTGCATCAACTGGTGATTGAGAGTGATTCCTTATGATTGTGACTTGTACCTGATCACTTTGAGACTGTCCCTTGTGGTTTACACAGTATTGTGCTTGAGAAGCTTGACTCGTGATTCTGAAGATGGAATCTGACGTTACGACTTGTCTGGTGGTGTTGGACCCTGGAAAGTGTGAATTCCCACGTGAAGATGAAATGATGTCTTGTGAGGTTCACTGAGAATGCTTACTTGTGATTCTGAAGGATAACTGGTTAGTATGAGGTTGTACTAAGGGGTTTAAACAGTATTGTCCTTGAGAAGCTTGAATTGTGATTCTGACGATGGAATCTGACGTTATGTCTTGTCTGTGGGTGTTGGACCCTGGAAAATGTGAATTCTTATGTGAAGATGAAATGATGTCTTGTGAGGTTCACTGAGAATGCTTACTTGTGATTCTGAAGGATAACTGGTTAGTATGAAGTTGTACTAAGGGGTTTACACAGTATTGTCCTTCAGAAGCTTGAATTGTGATTCTGACGATGGAATCTGACGTTATGTCTTGTCTGGGGTGGGTCACCAAAGTTGGGCCAGGATAACGTCCGTGCGGCCAAATGTGGCCAACGGTTGAGCAATGTATCACGAAAGGGAACTTTCACGAAAAGGCCCTTGAATCCTCTCTACAACACCGATTTCGATCTACTTGATTCCTGGAAATTTGGTCACCAAAAAGTGGCCTCGTAGGAGCTCTAGGTGAATTAAAATGATATTTTTCGGAGGGGTGAAGTGGTCTTGAACCCGTAGTTCCTATACTACTCTGGGACTGTATCATTATGCCTCTACTTGCCGCCGAAATACCGGCAAAGTTGAGCTCAAGTCAACTTCCCCGGCCTACCGCCGATGTAACTGTGGCACTGGAGGCAATCGGTGAACAAATATTCACATAATTCACGTTTTAAGCTACCACCGGCATCGTCGCCGGTACGTCGCAGGCACGTCGCAGGCATATATGTGAACCAGGCTTTAAATTTCAATAATAGAAACGCGTTTTAAGGTGGTCTTATACAAAAACTTTTCAAGATTTGCCAATTTTACAATAATACAAAAACATGTTTATTACACTGTTCTTCATAACATCCGCTGGTTTTAAATCATGAAAGTATATCAAAACGCGAGAAATCCGGTTTAATCTACACCAGTCAGGGTAAAACCATGATTTTACCCAGAGCATATAATGGTATGCAATTGGTTTACTCTATTGTGTCCCTTTTTAATGGCATTGTTCTATTTAAGTTATTCTAATGCATGCAAAACCTTTAAAGAGCTTCTCACGCGCTTTCAAAAATTCTCCTGAACTTAGTAATGAATCAATTCGCCTAAAATTTTTGGTGTTTATACATCATTGAACGAACCATGATTTGAACCTAAAAACACTTACGCACAGGGATTATATCCGGCGAAAAGAACGCTTTATTGGAGCCTTTTCATTGTATGCTTGTAGAAAAGATAACTATGGAGGTTTTAAACTTTAAACTCTGTTTTTTTTAGGTTCAAATCACAGACCAAACTTTTTGGTGCCGAATAAAACTTTGTTTGAGATTCCCGTAGTTTCGTTCGGTTTGAATCTTTTTTGGCGCAAGCCCTATATTTTACCCTACCGGCAGCCATTTCTAAGTTACTATGGCAAAACGAAATGTAAAAGTAACTGATTCTGTATCAGTCAAACGTCCTCAATCATATTTGACTTAAATATGATTGAAAAATGGTTAAACAAAAAAAATTGTTTTTAGTGTATAAGACCACCTTAAAGTGCTTGTAACAGAAGTTGAGTATTCAATTTTTGACTGTGACGACTCTATCTTAAAGTCGCTCCATAAATTGAACACAACGATTTGTATTGGACAGTCACAAAATATCGAAAAATATCAAAACTTGAAAGCAATAACTTCGATTAATGTGGAGGCAAGAATAGTTGGAGAGAGAGAGAGAGAGAGAGAGAGAGAGAGAGAGAGAGAGAGAGAGAGAGAGAGAGAGAGAGAGAGAGAGAG
>CACRXK020014067.1:0-13402 GCA_902702795.2 Paramuricea clavata
TGTAATTTTTAATTTCATGTGAAACTTTTCACATGTGAAATTTCATTGTGATTTTTAATTTCATGTGAAACCTTTCACATGTGAAATTTCAGTCGTAATTTCATGTGAAATCCTTTCACGTACATGCGAAATTTCACTTTGTAATTTGTAATGTTATGTGAAATCCTTATCTTTTCACATGTGAAATTTCACTTGTAATTTTTTCATGTGAAATCTTTTCACATATGTGAAATTTCACTTGTACATGTAATTTGTAATTTCATGAGAAATCCTTTCACATGTGAAATTTCAGTCTAAATTTCATGTGAAATCCCTTCACGTACATACATGTGAAATTTCACTTTGTTATTTGTAATTCATGTGAAATTGTCATCTTTTCACATGTGAAATTTCAGTCGTAATTTCATGTGAAATTCTGTCACATACATGTGAAATTTCACTTTGTAATTTGTAATTCATGTGAAATCCTTATCTTTTCACATGTGAAATTTCACTTGTAATTTAATGTGAAATCCTTTCACGTACATGTGAAATTTCACTTTGTAATTTGTAATTCATGTGAAATCGTCATCTTTTCACATGTGAAATTTCAGTCGTAATTTCATGAGAAATCCTTTCACGTACATACATGTGAAATTTCACTTTGTAAATTGTAATTCATGTGAAATTGTCATCTTTTCACATGTAAAATTTCAGTCGTAATTTCATGTGAAATCCTGTCACATACATGTGAAATTTCACTTTGTAATTTGTAATTCATGTGAAATCCTTATCTTTTCACATGTTAAATTTCACTTGTAATTTAATGTGAAATCCTTTCACGTACATGTGAAATTTCACTTTGTAATTTGTAATTCATGTGAAATCGTCATCTTTTCACATGTGAAATTTCAGTCGTAATTTCATGTGAAATCCTGTCACGTACATGTGAAATTTCACTTTGTAATTTGTAATTCATGTGAAATCCTTATCTTTTCACATGTTAAATTTCACTTGTAATTTAATGTGAAATCCTTTCACGTACATGTGAAATTTCACTTTGTAATTTGTAATTCATGTGAAATCGTCATCTTTTCACATGTGAAATTTCACTTGTAATTTCATGTGAAATCCTTTCACGTACATGTGAAATTTCACTTTGTCAGTTTGTAACGTTTATGTGAAATTCTTTCACATGTGAAATTTCACTTGTGATTTCATGTGAAATCTTTTCACATGTGAAATGTCACATGCGATTTCATGTGAAATTGTTTCACATGTGAAATGTCACATGTAATTTCATGTGAAATACTTTCACATGTGAAATGTCACATGTGACTTCATGTGAAATCATTTCACATGTGAAATGTCACATGTGATTTCATGTGAAATCTTTTCACACGTGACATTTCACATGTGATTTCATGTGAAATCTTTTCACATGTGAATTGTCACATGTGATTTCATGTGAAATCCTTTCATTTGTGAAATTTCACATGTGATTTCATGTGAAATTTTTTCACATGTTAAATTTCACATAAGATCACATAATTTCACATGTTATCACATGATTTCACATGAAATCACACGTGTGAATTCATGTGGATTTTTTGTAAGGGTAATATTTAATAATAAATAATATATAATAATAAATAATAATAGATATAATATATTTATATATAATAAATAATATTTAATAATAATAATAAATAATATTTAATATTAATATTTAATTTAATATAATATAATTTCATAATAATATAATTTTCATATAATTTCCATACCCAGCGTGTAGCTCAGTAGGTAGAGCGTCGATCTAGTAATTCGAAGGTCGCGGGTTCGAGACACAGCCGCGGCAGACAAAATCTTTCTGCTTGCGCTGGGTATGGAAATTATATAATACACACTCTAGAACATTTTCATCTTAACATATTACAGAGTGTACAATTACACAACTAACTATAACACTTGCAGAACTAGTATTGTTTGATGCTGAATTAATAAAAACGAGTATGTTTATGACATTCAGTATATAATTATTTCATAATTTCCAGTCTTAAATCCGTCTGACCGTGTAGCTCAGTAGGTAGAGCGTCGATCTAGTAATTCGAAGGTCGCGGGTTCGAGACCCAGCCGCGGCAGACAACATCTTTCTGCTTGCGCTGGGTATGGAAATTATATAATACACACTCTAGAACATTTTCATCTTAATATATATATATATATATATATATGTATATATATATATATATATATATATATATATATATATATATATATATATATATATATATATATATATATACCGGGTGTCCCAAAAAAAAGTACTCCGGTTTGATTCCTAATAACTTCTAAACAAGTAAAGCCTTTAAAGAAAAATAACTTGCATCAAATAGAGGAAGGACAAACTTAGATTTTGATATATTACAGTTGTATTTCACTTAAAAATTCACGGAGATATTAATGTCTAAATTCGGGAGCATATTTCTGGATGTGTCTGAAATATGCAAAAAACGGCGTATCAAATATTAATCAAGATTTGCCCAACTGAAACATGCACTATTACCAGCAAATAAATGACACTTGACAAATTGTTTATTATGAAACAAAGTATTATTATCTACAAAATATACAAACAAGATTTATTCAATTCGTCCGAAATCCACATGTGTTCCTAGCACGAATATATACGTTTCCTTATTTCATGAGACCACTACATCGCGAAGGATCGTCATGGATCGTTCGTATAGTTCAGAATTAGGGCATGCTGTCACAATGGAATTGTGAAGCTCTTCTAACTTCTGCAACGTTCTGAAATCTTGTTAGGAACACCCAAACTCTTTTACCTTTTCTCAATCTTGGCAAGTTCAAAATAAACTGAGAATGAAACACAATGAAACCATACAACTCCATAAGACATAACAAGCAACTCCCCAGAGACATCCGACATTTTTGGAACAAAACGTATATAACAAAATAGTAGCGTTGATACTGTGATGCATGTGTATTTGCAAAAAGCAATATTATTTCCTTCATTAAAGAATAATATTCATCCTGCTCTAACCGAGAAATAATCAACTCTGTTTCGAACTCATGAAAAACATAAAAAAATTAGGCTATTTAAGAAAAATTTAAGCGTCTGCCTTGCATGGTCTTTATGTACCTTTAAGTTTGTAAAGACCTATTAAATACTTGCATAATTTCGAGCGTTCATATTTCAGGAAACAATGAGCTAAGACTTACATGTAAGATGTCTAAATCTACGCCATATCCCTTACAAACCCTAACGACAATTCGCTGAAATACAAGTTAGCCTGATATGTCATTAAGCAAACAAACGCTGGAGTTAATATTTGATATGCCGATTTTCGCCAATTTTAGACACATCCCAAAATATGCTCCCGATTTTGAACATTAATATCTCCGTGAATTTTTAAGTAAAATACAACTGTAATACATCAAAATCTAAGTTAGCCCTTCCTCTATTTAATGCAAGTTATTTCTGTTTGATAGCTTTACTTGTTTAGAAGTTATTATAAATCAAACCGGAGTACTTTTTTTTGGGACACCCGGTATATATATATATATATATATATATATATATATATATATATATATATATATATATATATATATATATCAATTCCACAATTCTGTTCATGAAATGTAATTTTTGCTATATATGGATTGCTTGAGTTCTTAAATTGTGGAAAATATAAAAAATTTTGAAAATAGTAAATTTTGCTATCCAGGGGGGTGGTCAACTTTTGCTCTCCTAAAAGTGGCTTGCGCACGGAAATGACAAACGGTATTCTTTATTTGAGTTTATGTATGAAAAGTTCGCTATTTGTTGCATTTGTGATAAAATTTCGGCAGGATTTTACCGAGTACAAATCCTCCGAAAAGCCTATGAAAACGTTAAATTTTTCTCTGTTGGTGCTGTTCTTGCTTCATTATGAATTCATTTTTACTCCCATGAGAGTTCCGTGGAATTTCCATGGAATTTGTGCTTTCGAGTTGTTTGTGCTGAAACGCATTTTCTCGTATAATACCCCGTACACTTTGAAATGGCGATGCCACAATTTACCCAGCAGCAGAGAGCTTTTATGCATGGTATCAGAGTTCCTCCGTAGCAACAACATAAACTTGGTTCGCCAAATTTTCACGAAAGAATATCCAGATGTACGATGCCCTTCACGTGCGAATACGTGAAGGACATCGTACATCTGGATATTCGTTCGTGAAACTTTGGCGAACCAAGTTTATGTTGTTGCTACGGAGGAACTCTGATACCATGCATAAAAGCTCTCTGCTGCGGGGTAAATTGTGGCATCGCCATCTCAAAGTGTACGGGGTATTATACGAGAGAATGCGTTTCAGCCATAGATATCTTATATACACTAGATAGTGCATCTAATTATTCTGCAATTCAAAAATTGAAGCCGTGATTGCAGTCTCAGGTCGTTCCCATGAAATGAGAAGATTCGTATGTTTTCTATTTCTTGAACAGGGAACTTAAACATTACGTTAACCCTATTCCAAAAACATTTTTAAACTATTCGAATGATGAAAGTTATTGTTGTTTTTAAGCGTTTATTAGCAAGTGGGAACGACCAACATGGCCGCCATCTATTCAAATGGGGGTATCCGCTGGAATATTCTTGGCTTCAATTTTACTAAAAGAGATGTGCTATCTAGTGTATATAAGATATCTATGGTTTCAGCACAAACAACTCGAAAGCACAAATTCCATGGAAATTCCACAGAACTCTCATGGGAGTAAAAATGAATTCATAATGAAGCAAGAACAGCACCAACAGAGAAAAATGTAACGTTTTCATAGGCTTTTTGGAGGATTTGTACTCGGTAAAATCCTGCCGAAATTTTATCATAAATGCAACAAATAGCTAACTTTTCATACATGAACTCAAATAAAGAATACCGTTTGTCATTTCCGTGCGCAAGCCACTTTTAGGAGAGCAAAAGTTGACCACCCCCCTGGATAGCAAAATTTACTATTTTCAAATGTTTTTATATTTTCCATAATTTAAGAACTCAAGCAATCCATACATATAAAAAATTACATTTCATGAACAGAATTGTGGAATTGAGAGCAATTTCAAAATTGTCTTACTTTTTTTTTATACACCCTGTATAACTACAACGGTTCAACCTGATTTTGCAAGCGTCTCTCGTGTTCGATCATCTGGAACGTCCTTGCATAACAACAAGCTTCAGTGTAGTCTTGTTAATTGTCGTTCTATATGCAACAAGATTGATGAGTTTCACGGTCTGGTTTATGGCAATAATTTGGATATTATTGGCATAACTGAGACATGGCTACGAGCAGATTATTATAACGAGGAAATATTGCCCTCCGATAACTATAAAATCTATAGGAAGGATAGAGCTAATAACCGCAGAGGGGGTGGTGTTTTACTCGCCGTTAAAGCTGATATTCTCTCGTATAGGAGAATTGATCTTGAACCGACGGATTCAGAGATTCTTGTGTGTGAACTTTATCCTTTGAATCGAAGGAAATTTACAGTGTGTGTCTGTTATCGTCCTCCTGATTGCAATTTGTTTTTCGACCATTTTGATATTCTATTAAACAACTTACGAGAAGCTTCGAACAGAATTTGCATAATCGGTGACTTTAATATGCCACATATAAATTGGAACACTGTCGTCAACATCACAAATTCTGCAAATGGGAATAGATTTTGTGACCTTATACAACTAAATTTTCTTACCCAAGTAGTTTGCGAACCAACTAGAAAGAGTAATGGCAGTCAGTCGACTTTAGACCTAGTTTTCAGTAATCATCCCGATGACATTTGCAACGTTAAAGTATTGGCAGATCTTGTGACTTCTGATCATTCAGTAGTTAGCTTTGATATACTTACAAAAGTTCAACGCGTAAAAAAAAATAGTCGTAATGTTTACAATTTTAAAAAGGTGGATTTAGAAGGTCTTAAATTAGCATTACAATGTATCCCATGGGAAACCGCAATGTTTGAAGACGATATTGAAAGTAGTCTTGCTGGCAGGACCTAGTCCTTACATGCATTGATGAATATGTTCCCAAAATCATAATAAGAGATTCGAACAGACCTCCATGGATAGATGCTGAAGTAATGCATTTGATCAGGACGATGAATAGAGTTAGGCGCAAGGACAAGTTGATTGATTCTCCATATCAGTGGGAAAAATTTAGAAATATTACGCATCATGTTAAGAAGCTAATTAAATTTAACAAACGCAATTATTTAGATGAATTAGGTCATTCTTTAAAAAACAATCCAAAAAAGTTCTGGTCTTATTACAAAACAATTACCAAATCTAACAGAATTCCTGGAAAAGTGTCATATGGATTAGTTCAGGCATCTAAGTCAAAAGATCAAGCTAATTTATTTAATGCCTTTTTTCACTCAGTGTTCAATCCTTCTGACTCTACCAATTTAATACAATTACCTGAGCTTAGTTATAATGTTGAACATGAATTATCCAAACTTGTGATTGATAGCAATGCTGTTTGTAGAGAGCTTAAATTACTTGATATTAGGATTGCCTTCTAAAGTATTGCGTGAATGTGCTGACGAATTATCGCCCTCTCTATGCAAATTATTTAATATGTCATTGAGAAATGCCACTTTTCCCAATAAGTGGAAGGAAACTGACTTGGTTCCAATTCATAAATCTGAATCTAGGTCAGTGGTTCCCAATTACAGAGGAATATCTCTTCTTGATATATTGTCTAAGTTGTTGGAGAGGCAAGTGTATAATGGGATGTTTGGTGTTATAGAACATTATCTATCCAAGTGGCAGTATGGGTTTCTTCCGGGAAGGTCTACTGTTTGTCAGTTAATAGAGGTAGTACATCAATTTGGTGAAGCACTTGAGAATAAATGCCAAATTGATGTTATATATCTAGATTTTTCAAAAGCCTTTGATAAAGTTCCACATGTCAAACTTGTGCACAAACTTGAATCATTAGGTATTAGGGGATCTTTACTATCTTGGTTTAGATCTTACTTGACAGGAAGAAAACATAGAGTAGTAATTAATGGTGAGCAATCTGAATATTTACCAGTGACCTCGGGGGTGCCACAGGGATCAATTTTGGGGCCTTTGTTGTTCCTTATTTATATTAACGATATGCCTAATTGCATATCGGAGAAAACAAGCCTCCCACTTTTTGCCAATGATTCAAAGTGTTTCAGTTTGATTTTGGGACAGGAAGATGGTATTAGATTGCAGGATGATTTGAATAATGTGTTAGATTGGGCTCATACCTGGGGAATGGAATTTAATTATGCTAAGTGTAAGGTTTTAAGAATTGCGCGTATTAAGAAACCATATAATATAGATTATTTCTTGGCGGTAAGAAATTGGAATGAGTTCTTGTCGAAAAAGATCTCGGTGTTCTAGTAACATATAATCTAAGCTGGAATAGCCATGTTGATTGTATTACTTCCAAGGCTCATAAAATGTTAAATCTTTTATACCATACCTGTAAGGAAATAAGTGATATTAGCGTAAAAAGAGAATTGTTTATAACTTGGGTTAGATCACGTTTGGAGTATGCCAGTCCTGTTTGGTCTCCTCATACCAAGAGAAATATTATATCAATTGAACAGGTTCAACGAAAAGCCACCATGTTTATTGTAGGCAGAGATTTTAATTACAATGACTGCCTTGTTAAATTGAATTTTATTCCCCTTGTGTATCGGAGAGAAATTAGTGATCTTGTATTTTTCTATAAGTGTTTTAAGGGTATGTATAATACCGATATCTTTCAGTGCATATCCTTTCGTTCTTGCACTAGGTCACTCAGAGGCATTGACTATTTAACTTTAAATGCCCCATTTAGCAGAACAGAGGCATTTAAAAATAGTTATTTAGTCCGAATATGTCGACTGTGGAATGATTTACCACTTGGAATAAGAGAGTCAGATAGGCTCTCCGTATTTCGACGTAGTTTAATCTCAACATATTATGATAAATTTAAAGCATTGTGTGATGTAACTTAGTTTTTCAGTATTTCCATAGACTTGTAATATTATATAGGCATAGTTTCTTAATTCATTTAGTATTTAACTTATATCGACTATTGGCGGTTTAAGTGTTATGGAATCTTGAATTCTGTTTTAAAGCATTGTGTGAAGTAACTTAGTTTTTCAGTATTTCCATAGACTTGTAATATTATATAGGCATAGTTTTTTAATTCATTTAGTATTTAACTTATATCGACTATTGGCGGTTTAAGTGTTATGGAATCTTGAATTCTGTTTTAAACCGACCACAAATGACATTCATAATTTGTAAATATTATGTTCATTTCAAATTTGATTAAATTAAAAAAATTAAATTAAATTAATATTTCTGTCGGACAAAGGAAATATTCCCAGTAATACTGCTGATCTTCAAGGAATGTATTATACATTCCTCATATGTAAAAACCACAATTAATTAAAAGTGTATGTCAGTAACCACCAAAAATACTGGCAAGGATAACTAACGGTATGAATAAAAGAGTCTCATATATTTTTGTAGGGACAAATGATTTTTTATTGAAAAATGTTGGTTTGTTGACTATGTCTATGGCAATGGATATGACTGGCACAGCAGAAGGAGAAATGATACATGCAATAAGGAGACGGTGGAAAAAAGACAACTTTGCAAAAGTGGTCAAGAGGCTTGCATCATTTTGTAAGAGGTGCAGAATAATTGAAAAATTTGATCCTTTATTTGTGTCAGTTTGGAATCTGTAGTTTCTGTAGTTGTTGTATATGCATATATCTGCAAAAGTATCATGTGCATGTTTATAATTTAAATTAAATCAAATATATTTAATTCAATAGTAAAAAGTCCTTTTTAACGAAACGTCAAAGTTCTGCTTGTGTTTTGCAGGTAGTTGTATCTCTCTCAATCATATCTGTCTTGTTATCATTGTTACCTATGCTGGCACAGACCATTCTAGATTTTATAAAATATATTACCCAGCATAAATATTGCACCAGTCTCCTTGAATATGTTGTCAAAATTTATTATTAATCAAATTTCGACTCATTTATATTTCATAACAATGTAATAAGCAAAATTTACATGCTATGTTTGAATTTGAACAGCAAAATTGTGGCAAAGGACAGAAATTCATGCCCTCACGATTTGGCAAGATTTTATCAAAGATACTTTATGCACCAGTCAATTGAAACTACGGCCCCCGACCCACGCGGCATAGTGGGGAATTAACACGGTCAGGGCCGTGGTTTAATGCTACAACTCCCCGGGGATACCGGGTATTTAACGAAAATATAATTTGCCGGGGAAAAATAGCGGGGATTTAACGCTCATTTAACGAGATTTATATTCAAAATGGCGGCAAAACAGTTATTTTTAATAAAAAGTTAAAAATATTTTATATTGCTTTGAATACAGAATCAATACAAACAGTTATCGCTGGTAGACGCTGTTTAGATATGTAAAGGTTAGTGACAAATTCAAACCCGGTGTGCTCCCTTGATGTGTATTGTCTATTGATAATTTTACTAAAGTTTGTATTGAACGTTCCCTGGTACTGGGGCATTTAACAAATACTTTTCCACCTGTAGCTGGGGAAATGTGCCGGGATGAAACAAGGTGATTTGTTAAATTCCCCGCTATGCCGCGGGGGTCGGGGGCGTAGTTTCAATTGACTAGTGCATTACTTGATCCCTCTAAATGGGTTAAATTGATGATGATGAATTTATAGCTTACAATGGGAATTAGCAATGTAAAATTACAAATAAGTATGTTTACAGCTATACAAAAGATCTATATATCTATTTGATAGTATATAATTTCATTTTTCCGTTTTCTTTATTTGTGGCTCAAAGTATCCTGACCAGGTCTTTTATCTTATGCTACATTATCTTTACCTTTGTTCAAAAGATTTGCCTGAAGATCATTGGGAGGATTTTGTTTTGGTTTATGACAATACAGGGCTGCAAATAAATATTTGACTTTATAGGACATTTGTCCGATAACTTTTAATGTTGGTCGGACATAACTTGAATTTGGTCGGACAAAAACCAACATTACTAAATTTTGGTCGGCCATATATACATCGCAAGATATATATAAGTCACAAGACAAGTTTGTATAGCCATTCCTAAATGCTAGAATGCCACCTTATTGCGAAATGCAAATTGAGGGAATTTGCAATTGGATTTTGTCACAGCAAAAAATGTATAATGTGACAATTTTTTTTGTGATCGAACCAATGTCTGATCAAAATTACTTTTGCTCGGATATTTGCCAAATTTAGTCGGACATTGTCCGATGTCCGACAGTAATTTGCAGCCCTGCAATATGAGCAATGTGGACAGGTTTATTGCTGCAAGAGGTCCAATTGGTCAGATGTGGTTGAAAATCACCAAACTAATTGACAAGCTTCATCTCAGAAATCATACAAATCCAGTTTGTGCTGACAAGAAAATATTCTTGAGTCTCTGAAGGAAATCTACCCATCCTTGAACACACAATTTTGTAGGTGTCACAAGACAAAAAAAAATTCTGTGCAATGCCTCAACGAAGATTTCTCTTTTATTATGAACAGATGCTAGTTAGGAAAAATAAAAGATATATGCAAATGTTAGAAAGTCAACAGTGCAGGGGAGGTTTGTAGTTTTGTGGGATTGGTTAACTTTACTGCCCACCAGTGATGTTTTCCAGGGGGAACGTGGGGGAACACCGTCTGCCACCTTTTTTACCAGGGGAACGGTGTCCCCCTTGCCAAAATCAAACATGGGGGAACGGCGTTCCCCCTAGCTGGAATTAAATATGAGTGAAGTTCAGTGAACGTCGTTCAACACCGTACAAATAATTTTGGCTATTACTTGTACTACATACGTGTTATTTTTGGCAACAATTACTCCGAATCCTACTATTTTAATCTCCCTGAAACTTGATATACTTGTAGAAAATTCTAGCAGACTAGCACAAAAATACTAGAGTCTCGTACAGATAATTCACGTTCGGTTTATATAGATAAGTACTTATTGTCATAAGCACAGATAACGTTAGGCAGCAGCCAGGCAAGATATAATTGGTATAGTCTTCCGAGCAAAGGCGCAAAATTAAACATTAAAATGAACATTAAAATGATCAATGGGAACATAAAATGATTCAATAAGAACATTAACATGATTAAACTGGAAAAATTCAAGGATATCTATTATCTAAACTTATTTAGTTACTTGCGAAAACGTCATATTTAACTTGCAAAGTTCACTGCTTGCCGAGTTGCCGGATACTAGTGCTCACATAGCATTAATTGCATCATCGAAATTCGAAAGTCAACATGGTTTTATTTGCTTTTTGAAATCTACCGCGAGCAAGCTAGGTGTTTTTTAGGTACATGTGGTACTAAATCCATTTCAAAGATTAAGATATTGCATATGTACTTCAGTACTTGTTCACCATGACTATGCATGAGGCCGTGTCCAATCGAGTGACCACGCCTAATTTGATTTTCGAGAGCGTCCCCCACTTCTAAAATTAGCAAAACATCGCTGCTGCCCACTTCATTCCAGATTTGGCAACAGTTTCTGCATCTTTGTGGAAGTTGACCAAAGCCAAGGAACCATTTGTTTGGGGTATAGATCAACAACTCATTCGACAAATTAAAGAAATTATTAACATGTGCTGAAACCCTTGGGTATTTTGATAAGGTTGAGTTTGAGCTTCTTACAGATCATAAACCCCTGGAATGTATCTTCTTGCCCTGGAAGTATAAGCCATGTGCTAGAATTGATAGAAGGGTTTTGAGGATGCAACCCTACACATTTATGGAACATAGCAGACCCATTATCAAGACTGTTAATTAAGACCTGAGTCTGATACTTATTGAGTCAGTGCAGAAGATGAATATGTCAAGTTAGGCCACACCAGTTACTATGACAACCTGTAAAATCAAGAGAGTCTGGACGTGATCCAGAGTTACAATCTGTACATGAATGTATTATGAGTGGTAAGTGGGATTGCCTCAAACATAAGGAATATTTACCATCTCGAAAAGAACTTGTGTGCATGTTTTACGTGGTACAAGGATTGTGGAAGTAGATTGATTTCTCATGATGTATCAGAGCACACCCCACACACTGTGGGAGTGCCATCTGCAGACTGTACAGGAGGAATTACCACACTAAAATTCCCCAACTTGGAGAATCAATTAGTGAGTCAGAAGTTAAGGATCGAGATGCAGAAAGGGAAGAAAAAGGGAAGATCTATTCTGATAATAAAACAAATGTGGTTGAAAGTAATATCCAAGCCGGTGATGGGAAACGACAAAATGTGGACCCCATGTCCTTGGACTACCTTCGTAGACCACAGACTGCTCTTGTGGACCCTTGTGAGACACCAGATTTTGGGGGTTTGAATTTTTGACTGCATGGAAAAATGTGCTCGAGTCGAGTTCAGTCATTATTATCATTGTGGAAACTGTACACAAAGTGTGAAGTTCTAAATCCATTCACTATATGACCGTTCTAAATATAAGTGTACAATTATGACTTTAATACAAAGTTTCCAAATATATGCCCTTAAAATTGGTAGCTTTTTTTTTATCGCTACAGAAAATGCAAGAAAAGCAGTAATGGGGCTTCAAAAATCAATATTTTTGGGAGAGGACCTTCAGGCATTGAAAGGTCATTGCAACTTACGACTTCTACAGTTCAAGGGATTTTTTAACAGTAAAATTCGAATAATTCAGTAAATCCTTTGACCACCCCTCCCCCAAGATTCTCCACAGTATTCCTATATTTTTTATGAACCCCGACTACATTTTTTCAGCATTTTTACAGACTTTTATAGTATTCACTGTTAATCAACAAAAACTGAATTGATTGTGAAATAAATAAGGAAAATGAATACTGAAATAGTTCCCGCTAATCTCGGCTTCCTAAACTCAGGTTAATAGTGCTTGGTCTATTGTTCGGTAGGCGAAATTTCACATTCTCCACAGTATTCCTATATTTTTTATGAACCCCGACTACATTTTTTCAGCATTTTTACAGACTTTTATAGTATTCACTGTTAATCAACAAAAACTGAATTGATTGTGAAATAAATAAGGAAAATGAATACTGAAATAGTTCCCGCTAATCTCGGCTTCCTAAACTCAGGTTAATAGTGCTTGGTCTATTGTTCGGTAGGCGAAATTTCACATTCTCCACAGTATTCCTATATTTTTTATGAACCCCGACTACATTTTTTCAGCATTTTTACAGACTTTTATAGTATTCACTGTTAATCAACAAAAACTGAATTGATTGTGAAATAAATAAGGAAAATGAATACTGAAATAGTTCCCGCTAATCTCGGCTTCCTAAACTCAGGTTAATAGTGCTTGGTCTATTGTTCGGTAGGCGAAATTTCACAT
>CACRXK020014068.1:0-13401 GCA_902702795.2 Paramuricea clavata
TAGGTTTAAGGTTAGGGTTAGGGTGTGTATATGGAGGTATCCAGTTGACTTTGCAGTACACTATAATATCCATTACATAACGTTTACTATATTGGTGCGCGAAACATGGAACGATTTCCGAATTTCTTTGCTCAGTTATTTCATGAGTGTTACTACTTCTTTGGTACGTCATGTTATACGCACTAAAGTCGACCAGTGAACGAGATATATTTAATTGGGGCAAAGAAAAACAAGTGTACAGCTATTTCAATTAAGGTTGTCCCCGAGCAAAGCGGAAAAGTCGAATGCGAGCGCGAAAGGCTTGCTGGGAAACGCTAAAAATTAATGAATTTCTTAGCGATTCCCAGCAAGCCTTTCGCGCTCGTATTCGACTTTTCCGCTTTGCTCGGGGACAACCTTGATAATTGAAATAGCTGTATATACTTGTAATCGCTTCTGGGAAAGCGTTTGACATCTATAGCGCCTTATATATCGTAAACCATTATAATTAAGTGTCAACCAAAAACCTCTGCGGAGGAAAGAGGACTTTTTAAAACTAAAAGGCGATTTTCAATGTCATGTATTTGCGATGAAAAGTGTTCAAAACCTAAGATCTTTTTGGCGTTCCCAGTCTCATAATTACTTTGTTTTAGCTTTATTTTGTAGTTTACACAGTTAGCAACCTTTTTAAATGTATCTGGCGGTTGAGAAACACAAAATAATAGTTAAAAACTTAGATAAGGATTTACTTGAGCTAAACTGCTAAAGGAGTGTTTTTGTTGGAACTTTTAGAAGTAGAGACTGGTTTGCATTTGTAAAATATGGTATTCAGCGTATTCACATTACTCGTTAATTTAAAGTGCATTATTTACGAGTTAATTCAGCGAGCCCGAAGCGTGGTTCTCTTGTTCGAATCCCGTACGATACTGTTTTATTTTCAAATTTTAAAAAAATGTCAACTTCTTTTGAGTCTGACTTTAAAGATGATGTCCACTCCGTTCTGCGCATTAGTTCTGCTCATAACAAAGGGGGACCCCCAGATATAAACATTGCCCAAATTTTGCATCTTTCGAACTTTTTTGAATTGAACCGTACAGTTTATATTCATTTACAAGTAAAGCGAACCAGAAAAGTGTTAGATATTCAGTTAGTATGTCATATTTTACAAATATAGCAGTTCAAAACGTAAACAAAGTTCGCGCATGTGCACAGGAGTGGACATCATCTTTAAGGTTAGGTCTTAGGATAAGGAGTTAGGGTTGTGTGTGGGGTGGGTTTAATTATATTTTTAACACCGTTAGGATTAAATTTCAAAATTTTTAGCCATCAGCGTTAATTTCACAGATGCCTCCATATCTTATATTCATATACTTGTGTCAAAGTCTACACATAACATACTGTCGATACGGTGCTTTCTTCACTAACTGCACAATTATTTCAAAATTGTGCGCTTAATTATCCGTCCTACTATAATAAATAATAAATGAACAAACGGCGCCCCATAGTCGCTCGCGTGATTATTCATCATTTGGTGATAGGGTCATAATTGCTTTCAAAAATGCTTTCAACACATTTTCTACAATTATATAAATTGCTTTCAACAACTTTAAACATTCAACGAATGATGCTCTTGCTTGTTTAATCGATAAATTTCGATCCAAAAAGCCGCAATAAAATACAAAAGTTCGTGTTTTCCAGGACGCCATTTTGGAGGGTATATAGTCATCGGGAGAAGAGAAGATTCACAACATATACTGAAAGACATTAGGAAGGATTCAGAAAAGGTATTAAGGCATATATAACAAGTGTTTTTGCTGGAGCTTTTAGAAGCGGAGAGTTTGTATTTGTAAATTGTCGTGTTCAGCGTATTCACATCAAGATTTATACTTATACATTTCACATGCATGTAAGATACCGGTCATTCTTTATGGCGGGGGTGGCGCCGAAGAGAAAAGGGTTGGGTAAACAAAATTTTGACTTAGTAATAGGTTGGGTAAATGAAAAACAAAACAACTCAAGGGTTGGGTAATAAAAATTGTCATTTCCAAAGCATGACTCAATGAAATATTGGAGACTTAAAAGCAATGTCAATAGTAACATATAAATACAATATGTGAATCAATCAGAGTCATTATTTTGATCATTCTCCGATTTGTCAGGAGTCAAATGGTGTCTTCAAAGAAACTACATGTGCAGACAATATGAAACTTTAGACTGCACTGGAAAATTTCACAAGCCGTTATCAAACTCATGTCACAGAAGTGTTCAAAATAAAGGACATTCCATATCCTTTTGTAAAGTTTTTGGGCAGGGGTGGGTATATATTTTTTAATTGAAAATAAATAATGACCGCGATACCTAATTAATATTCGTTTACTGAAAAATAAAGTGCATTATTTACGAGTTAATTCAGTGAGTCCGAAGTGTGGTTCTCCAGTTCGAATCCGTGTACGATACTGTTTTATTTTCGGGGGGCCCCCTTTCCGAATTTTTTAAAAAAAGTTTCACTTCTTTTGAGTCTGATTTTAAGGTTTTAAGACTTAAAAGTCTTAGGATTAGGAGCTAGGGTTGTTTGTGGGGTGAGTTTATTTTTTTAAGAGAATATTTTAACACTTCAGTTTAGAGTTTAGGACTAAATTTCCTGACTGCCAAGGACGTATAGTATTTTGGAAACACTGCCCGCGGCTGCTGCAGGCGACTAATATTTCGATTCCGATGGAATTAAGTTTCATAGTTTAGATACATGTGATGGATATTTTGAACATAAAGTAGATCGAGCACACAAAATATGCATATATATATACACTCGTTTAGTTTTGATTCTTTTGCAAAATGATTATTTACCAAATAACCCGTTTTGTTGTTTGCGGATGAATTAGTTGAATGGTTTGTTAGTAACAAAATGCACCTAAATTCTGACAAGTGCAAAGATTTACTGAAAATTTCTTTTCAAAAAAAGCAACAAAATTTTCCTCCGATATCGATAAATGGTAACAGAATAGAGGTGCCACGTGCATGTTGATTCAATCGTTAAGAAAGCAAACAAGAGAATTTACTTCCTAATATATAGAATTTAAAAGGGCGAATGTCCCTGTAAACGATTTGAAATCCTTTTATATTACATGCATACATGATCTATATTAGATTATGGAGCGCCCGTATTCTGTTACGCTAAACGATTTAGAGAAAGTATAAAAAAGGGCGTTATCTATTTGTCCCTTTTTCCGATTATAAAACTGCTTTACAATCACTTGAAATCTGACGTTTGCAGGTTTATCATCAACAAATATGCAAAGACTTGGGTATCTCGTGCCCCCAAGAAGAGAAGTTAGAGAACTTATAAATTCATTACGGTCTCAGAAATACAATGCGCCACAGTCCAGCATTGGAAGACTAATCGGTTTAAAAACACATTTTCCCTTTCGTCAGTCTTCGGTAGTACTGCACAACATATGTTAAAAAGATATAAACTTCTGTAAAATTTAAAAGTAGCTTTTTAGATAATTTTAATCGTATAAATTTAGTTAAATATATTAGTTAAACCCAATTGTTGCATAAATAATGCGTAATTCAGCCTGCCGGCTGCTATGTATTATAATAATTATACTATCTATCTATCTATTTATCTAGCTATAGCTATCTACCTATCTATCTATTGACTGCAATTGACAGGATGTGTTGATAGTCAAAAATTTGGAATTTCTGACGTTTTATTATAAATTTCTGTTACTGATAGAAATTTTATAATTGCAACGTAACTAACAGAGAAAATAAGTCGTATATGGCTCAAACGTACAAAAAAAAATTGTCTATAAGAGCATTAAAGCAGTTTTTTGATTTTCCAAATAGTTCCTGAGCTACAACCTGTTAGAAAATGTGATTTGAAGCTAGTGCCAGTCTTTGCACCTATTTTTTATCTATTTTGTGCGATTTCGAAACTAATTTACTTAAAACACGACTTGGCAAATCAAAAACTGCTTTAATACTGTATAGACAGTTATTTGTGTACTTTTCAACCCTACAACTTATTTTTTCTGTGAGCTAGCTTGCATTTTTAAAATTTCTATCAGTAATAGAAATTTATATTCAAATATCAGAAATTCAAAATTTTTAGCTATCAGCGTTAATTTCACAGATGCCTCCATATCTTACATTCATACTTGTGTCAAGGTCTGCACATACGTAATAACATACTGTCAATACGGTGCTTTCTTCACTAACTGCACAATTATTGCAAAATTGTGCGCTTATCCGCCCGCCCCATAGTCGGTTATCTTTTCATGTCACGCAATCACGAAATAAACTAATCCTTGGCCCAACCCCCATCCTCAACCTCCTATTAAAACAACTTGTATTTCGTGACATAAAAATGAAACATTTGTGGGCAACAATTGTATGCAGAGAAATATTTGTGGGCAACAATTGTATGCCCATTTTTGGGGGGAGGGACATTCAGGTCTAAGTGATTTTTTAGTGCAGGTTATTGACGTCACGGACGTTAATAACCCCACTGAGAGGGGGAGCTTTTGGATTGAGAAACTAAATAGTTATGTCCCACGTGGGCTTAATTTAAGGGAAGAGGTTTAATTAATTTATGCATAGCTAAACGTTAGACTATTTAAGCAAGAGACGGAGATGATGTAGCGTTATTCTGAAGAAGGGGCTTGTCCCCGAAACGTAAAAATATAATTTATTTACTTTGAAGATTTATTATTTCTTGATATATATATATATATATATATATATATAGGCGCTCGCGTGATTATTCGTCATTTGATAGGTTATGATTGCCGGCTTTCAAAATAATGCTTTCAACACCTTTTCTACAATTATATAAATTGCTTTCAACAACTTTAAACATTCAACAAATGATACTCTTGCTTGTTTAAAGCCTGTTTTCCACTAGGCGGAATTTTGCGCGCGGAGCGGAATTTTTCTTTGTCTTTTCTAATTAGTTCCACCCGAGAAATCACAAGACAAAGAAGAACAGTTCCGCTCCGCGTGCAAAATTCCGCCTAGTGGAAAACAGGCTTAATCCATAAATTGCGATCCAAAAATGCCGCAATAAAATGCAAAAGTTCGTGTTTTGCAGGACGCGCCACTTTGGAGGATATAGTCATTGGGAGAAGAAAATATTTACAACATATACTGAAAAATATTACGAAGGATTCAGAAAAGGTAAGGCACACAGGAACTAATGTATATTTATAGCTAACAAAATGCGTTAAGTTGCTCTATATTGAGCGTTACGTTGCTCGAGCTTGAATGAAGCTAATGGTTTTCATGAGTAATGGCTGTGAGGTCTCAGTCTAAACCAAAGGCTATAAGTCCGGCTGTTTGAAAGAATACTTCCCATATTTAACTGTTCCTAGATTTATATATTTATACGAATTTAAACGTCAACATAAGGCTACCTACATTTCGGAAAGCCTTGCATGCATATGACATTTCGTTTACAGTTTGAAAAATTATGAACTCTAAACATTTTTTGTAGAAGATCTAGTACTATTATTATACGCCTCGGAAACATTTTGAAAGGAATTATCAGAAACTATGACAGAAACTATGACCTAAAACTATAGAGAAAGTCATAATTCTGACTGCCTTTTTCAGTTTTTCTGCAACCTTATTAAGATATCAAGATTAGACTTTAATTTAATTTTCCAACGTAAGTTTGAGTCAAGGAAAATCCCTAAGTATATTTTATATAGTATTTTTTGTTTAATTTTACTATTGTTGATAAATAAAGCAATTACGTGATTTGGAGTTCGCTGGAGGGATAAAACAAAACAAAGTTCATTTTGTCAATATTTAATGACAATTTATAGGTGCCAACCAGTCAAAAAATTTTTCCAGTGAAATTTCTTAATAATAGTTTTTTCTAGTTTAACAAGATTTGCATTTAATAGCATGAAAAAGATTAGTGTCATCTGCAAATATGTTAAATTGAAAAACGTCACTGCAGTTATGGAAGTCATTAATATTTTTGAGGAATAAAAGGGACCTAGTACTGATCCTTGTGTAACCGATTTGGTCGGGGTTCGAGATTGGAAACTGTATAAATCGATTCTAAAAGTTAAAGTGCACATATACACGCGATTTGAAAAACCCAATATTTTGAAAAATTGAAAATAAATAATTCTACCCATGCACCGCGCTTGAATACAAGGAGTATTTTACTTCATTAATTTGGGGACAAATTCGGAAGAGTTTAGGAGATATTCAAGTTTTTGAAATTCAGAATGTTTGGCCAAGGATGCATGAGTATAAAATAATGATTGTTTCGGTTTGTGTAATGTTTTGACGGCATTTGAACCCCGTTGAAAAAGTTATCATTTGTGAAGATTTCAATGGTGTTTTTCGTTTTAAAGAGGGGTTAAATGCTCACTGAGATATTTTTTATCATATCCGTATAATCAGGTTCTACATCTCTCTACCTAAACAGCTATTTCCTTGTTTTCTTTTTAAGGATCAAGTTAAACCGTCATGGCGGTGGATTATATAGTGAAGTTTTAGATTTTCTTGAAAAACTTAATAAATCAGAGATAGTGATACAAATATTAATCATTATCTTTGCAATCCTGGGCAACACTATGGTTTTGGTTGCGACTTGGAGAGAAAGAAGTCTTCATGAACCAAATAAATATTTTGTTGCTTGTCTGGCTGTCGCTGATCTTTTGGTTGGAATGATTTTCGCCCCACTTCGGTTGTATCAACTTGTGAACATAGAAAATGGAGGAACGACGTCTATTTATTTTTGCCGTTTTTACTTTTGGATAGATAATTTTTTGCAAACAGCATCTATTTATATACTGACGTTCATCAGTTTTGATCGATACCTCAAAATCAGCAAGCCGCTTCAGTATAAATCACGCATGACAACTTCCACATTACTGAAAATAATTTTCATCATCTGGCTAATTACAGCTACCGTTGCAACTTTGGCCATGTTTCCCTATGCAGATAGTCCTAGTATTTATGCAGGAGCTCAATGCATTTTTATGAATAGAATCTTTCATACTATTGGCGCCGTTAGCGCGTTTTTTCTACCCACGACAATCATGCTGGTTATGTACACTCTTATTTTTCTTGTCGTTCATAAACGACAAAAAATGCTGCGAAATGGTGCACTGGGCGAAACTTCCAACAATCCGAACCAGCGAAGTGCCTTGCTTCGAAATCTAAAAGTGATCCGCATGTTGCTCGTTGTCGTGGCAGTGTTTATAGTTTGCTGGGGTCCTTTTTTCGTATGGTTGATGATATATTACTATCAAAAGAAAGAAACATTTTGGCTCTCATTGACGTATTGCTATGAACATTCCTGCAATAACATGGTATATTTTGCAATGGTTCTTTGGCAGCTAGTGACCATTCTTCCGGTACTCAACTCTGTTTTCAATCCATTAATTTACGCTTGTCTTGACCAGAAGTACAAGGAAGCTTTCAAACATCTGTTTCAGCGAATGATGTGCCGGCCAAGCTCAGGAAGGAGAGAGCCACCACAGTAAAGTTACGATGACGGCACAAATGATAAAACCTACGTAGGCAAGCTTAAAACTGCGACACTGTAGAAGCCCAGAACACTTTGAAAACTAATATGTTTCACCTTTCAAAACTGATAATTTTAGTTAAGCCAATGGTAGTGCCCAATGGAACAGCCTGCCCGACGATATCAAATCGTCTCTCACTGTTCAGTAGTTTAAAATTCAACTCAATAAACATTAAGTTCTTTGTTTGCATGGCGATAAAATATAATGGTTTTGTTTGTGGAAACACCACGTAAATTTATTACTGCAAAGCTTTTTTCGATCCGTAAGCCCGGATCTTCATCAGTGCTAATAATATGAAGATATTAGATATGATTTTAGATCTTTATCATATTATATTACAAGCACTGATGAAGATCCGGGCTTACGGATCGAAAGCTTTGCAGTAATAAATTTACGTGGTGTTTCAATAAACATAAAACTGAGAAACATAATGCATGTTTTCATGTTGATAGACCAAGCCCAAGGATCGACTTGGAAAACATTTTATTCTAAGTGTGGTTCTTGCTTTTTACATTGTTGTTCGATCCCATAAAAGTACATTTTAGCGAATTTTAATTATGTACATATATAATGATGTGTAATCTGTGAAATGATGTGTAATCTTGTGTTATGTGAAATCTGTGATGTGTAATCTGTGTATGATGTGTAATCTTGTGTTATTTAAAATAGTGTTGTAATGTAGCATGTCAGGCAGGACTTAATTTAGGACTTTATTTGTCCTGTTGTCTGACCCTTCAATTGTCATAATTGTAAAATTAATTTTAAAAAGGGGAAATTTAGACCATACATATATTTAATCGTGCTATATTAAAGCAAGGGGCTCATTATATGGAGAGTTCTCAACCTGGGCTCAATTTTAGCCCAGTTAACCGAACTGAAATTGTTTCACGATTACATGAGTTCAAATTTCAGCTCAAACCAAGGATGAAATCTCAGCCCCGGGCTGAACAGTCATGTGGAAAACGATTTTTTGAACGGGCATAAACCATTTTCACACTGTGATCGCATTATACCTTCAGCTGCCCCAAGGCCATCGGTATTTGCAGCTCTGCAAATGTCATACAAGGACAAAACAGGGATGCTGAAGAGGGGGTGCAGGGGGGCATCGCCTTTCCAAAGGGGAGCAAAGGTGCCCTTGTTTATTTTAGGGAAATATTTGAGATATTTTCAAAAATCATTACATGTTCACTTCATGAGGCAAAAATGGCGAATTATGAACATTGATTGACTGTCTCACAAGAGAAACAAACCTTAATGCATTTCACATAATCCATGGACGCAGCAATGTGCAATGGCGTATAATTCCCATCGGCCATCGCGTCCACATTGCCACCATAGATAAGCAACAGTTGTAAGATATCATCATGACTCTGACACGCAGCTTCGTGCAATGGAGTATAGCCCAAGAAACCGATACGTTGATCCAGCCTGTTGGCGACATACGAGTCCTTTTGCAAGATCTCTCGTACTTTGCGAAGATGCCCTTTTGCACATGCATCGTGCATCTTGTCAGTTTTATCTTGTCTTGTTGACATTCCTTGGTTTAAACCTTGCTAGAATTTATTATCATGATAGCAAGATTTACAAAAGCATGCCAAGGTAAACAGTGGTAAACGACACTCGACTTTTCGGTTTTGACAATTTCACTGTTGCCATGGCAATATGGCAAAGATATAAAACCTGCTTATTTTAGCCACACTTATTTTGTCTTCATCTGATATATCAATAGAGCATGGTGTTCTGCAACTATATATTGAGAAAATTTAATAACATTCTTTACTCATGTGCGATTTTTTTAAAAGGGAAAATTGTGTTACAAGATTTCCATTGTAAGGAATTTTTTAAAATTTGAAATATATAAAATTTACTAAAACTAAAGTTATATAAAGTTACTATGGCAAGGAAACTGCTGCCTCACCCCCATGCAAGGTACAAGATACAGGGGCGAAAGTAAACCCTTTTAATTAGGGGTTGCCTGGCAGAATTGCCTTGCCAAAACCAACTAAGCTACGTGTATAGTTGAACTGCCGATGCCAATGTACATGTATACAAACTGCTTATTGTTTGCTAGCTGTAATAAGTAACTTAGTAACTCTACATTCTATCATTTAAAATTGTACTCATAATTCATTTATTTAATATTATTGGAATTTTTCGCATTTTGATTGCCCTCCAATCTGGATGATTCGGGGTTTTTGGGGGGGCACTCCCCCCAAAGCCCCTCAATTTTCGCCCCTGCCAAGGTATCAAAGGCAGCAAGCGCAATTTTCCGGATATGGGGCTGTTTATATGACCCGCTTTGCCAGGACGAAATATGAGGCGGGATGATTTCGACGTATTAGTGAAATAAGTCCGGGTGCACGATTGAGCAAAAAGTTACCGATGAAAATAATGAGTAAAATGCAATTCAAGTTATAAAAAACCCTCGATATTGTAATTTTGGCTATTGAGTATTGACGGACTTGCGTATATATAGGGACATTATATGACTTTTAACTAGTTTCCCACTGAAGAAGCCTTGATCGGCGAAACGTTTGAGATTTTTTGCCCCAACAGGGCATGACTTACTTGTCACTTTCATATATATATATATATATATATATATATATATATATATATATATATATATATATATATATATATATATATATATATATATATATATATATATCTATATATATATATATCTATATATATATATATATATATATACGAGTAGGTTTATGAATACGAAACGCAAAGAGTGCTCAATATCATAAAGATAGAGCAAATGTAGAATTTCGCTTACCTCAAAATTCCGCAACAGTCTGTTTCATCAGTAAAGAATCATCAGGCGGTATGACAAGTTTCGAAAAATAGGGCTGCTTATATGTGTTTTGGCCGGAACGTGGGGGTGTGTGGGTGAAACAAAGCATGCATTCATCTATTGTTTGCGTTGTTTACGCGGAAATGCCTAATCGAATTGTGGGAGTGTATTGTTTGCGTTGTTTACGCGAAATTTCTTCCTATGTCCTCATTTCTTACTAACTTCATAATGCGACAATTTCGATTTGACTATTCATTAAAGAATATTCCTATACCATCGCAGGACGCTTATTTGAAGAATTTGATTGAAAAAGTGGAAAGTGTAATAAAACGTATGAGATGGAAAGCTCATTTCTTTAATAAAAACAGTATCAACAAGAACCAAAACAACCATTTCGGCCTTGCGTCCAACAAAACACCATCTTCGATTCCGGAAATGAAACCTTTCGAAACCGACCTTATAAAACTGATCGAAAATATACAATTTCGATCAGGGAAAAACCATTTTCATAAAGGCGGGGGAATACATTTCGAGAGTCATGCGTATGACCTATCGTTTTTCAGTTGTATGCAGTATACTATTCTGAACATCTAAACCTTTGGCTTTGATTGTTAGTGTATGCCTTAATTTTCTCGATCTTAAGTCAAGACAAAACTTATCTCTGACTTTCCTTCCACCTTAGTAACTTTTATTAGTTCACAGAGCTTTATATCCAGTGAAAATCCTATATAGAGATTCAAGGTGTTTTTATATAGGGGTTTAGAGCATTTATTTATGTATGGAAAAATATCCCGTTAAAATATTCATGCTCCTCTGTCTCTGAAGAGTTAAAAGCATTATGTTTAAAACGACATTATTTTGACAGTCGTTGAATAGAAAAGTACTTCACCATACTTGAAATCAAAGTGGTTTAATAGTCTATACGTGCACAAAACGAATGTTTTGGAAAAACATGTCAAAATATTGTACCTTCACTGTAAGTACCTTTCTCGTCAATATTGTTTGAATTTTTACGGTTACTTATCCGAAAACAATGTAGCTATTTTGACTATATTTTTTTCGATCTAGCATTGTCAACGAACAGTTATTTTACCTTCATTTTACGTGTGAAAATTTCGAAGAAATGTGGTACGTAATATTTACGGAGTAAACTTGAACATATCAGTGCCCTGGTAACGAACTCGCGCATCTGAGCTCCCGAATTGGTGAGCGCACTAGAAACAATACTTGGTAACGTCAATCAAGTTAATATATGAATTGTTTACAACATTAAGGACTGTGTTTTGAGCACAGTCAGTTGGAACTTGGAAGTTGAAAAGAAAAGTCAGAATTTCCAGCAGAATTTGGGAGTATATATATATATTATATAGTCGCCGGGAGAAGAGAAGATTCACAACATACTGAAAAACATTGCGAAGGATTTAGAAGCTATTTAGAAAAGGTAAGGCACACACCAACTAATGCATATTGCATATTTATAGCTAACAAGACGCGTTAAGCCGGTTGCTCTGTATTGAGCGTTATGTTAACGTTGCTCAAGCTTAAATGAAGCTAACAGCTGTAAGGTCTCAGTTACGACCAAAGGAAAGCTACCAAAGGTTACCAAAGGCTAGGTCTTGCTTCCCATGGACACGCTTCCCATGTTTAACTGTCCTACGTCAACATAAGACTAGTTATATTTCATTTTAAGGCCCTGTCACACTATTGCGTATCTCTCTCCTCCGCAGAGGCTTTTATAGTTTTAAATAATATGAAATTCGAAGGAATTGAAATTGCGCTAGAAGGTATTCCAGGTACCTTCTAGCGCAATTTCAATTCCTTCGAATTTCATATTCTTTAAAACTATAAAAGTCTCTGCGGAGGAGAGAGATTGCGTATCGTACTAGCGTATGCCAGCGTATGAAAAATATCACTCATACGCCGGTATACGCTGACATACGCCAGGCGTACGTTAGGCATAGGTTGTATATACGTTTCAAGTACGGTCGCATACGGTGGCATACGCCGAGGCAGAAAAAGCATGTTCAAAAATTTTGTGCGTATCGGACGTATGCTTTATACGATAAGCATACTCTAGACATACTCTGAATACGCTAGAGGTACGCCAGATGTACGATACTCATACGCTGGCATTTCAAAGGATTTTTGTGCCGTATGTGAAAATTATTTCATTCAATTTTCATACGCTTCTCATACGTTTCTCTCATACGCCATAGTGTGACAGGGCCTTTACGTCTGAACTATTTAATTACTTAGTTTAAAGATAAAGAGCAGAGCCCAGCAAATAACTTTAAATCCAAACATAATAAAAGTAAAAAGATAGAGCGTTCTTTTCCAGTCAAAGGCGAGACTCCATATGTTCTGAGATACGTGTGTGAATGTGTCGGCGTGTTTGGCCAACATACAATGCGCTACAGCATTGACACAATATTTGACACAATATTTAATTACTTGGTTAATAACCAAAATTAGATTAATGTCTATTTTATTTGCATATAGACATTATAGTTAACTTTTTAGTATATCAGCAATAAATGAAATATATGGTTCAATTAAGCCCGGCGCACACTAGTGCAAGTTGCACGCACAAATGTCATTCGTGACCAATTGCGTGCGACGAAAATCCTAGTGTGCGGGGAAAATATACAGAATTTTTGTCACTCGTGTCGTGAACAAGCAATATCAAACATGTTTGATATTTCCTGTCATTCGTGACAAAAATTCCCAGTGTGCACAGGGAGCAGAGGAGTCGAGTTTATCTAGTAAAACAATACAAACGCCGTCTTACCTTGTTAATTGTAATATCTTTCATTGTAGAATCCCCATGTGTGCATTAAAAATGCACATTTTACAATTTATAGCCTGTTGAAATTGTCGTGAAACCATATAAAATTTATAAACATTGTATGCCTTGTATGATTTTTTATTCGTACTTCATGTAACATGAACACCAAATGAATATACTCCGCTGTTCTAGATTATTGTGGGCTCACATTTCACTATGCTTAGTAAACAATAAGAAACGAAGGAAGGGAGGAAACAGTCATTGGGGTGATATTTTAAGAT
>CACRXK020014070.1:0-13399 GCA_902702795.2 Paramuricea clavata
TATTAGTGTAATGTAGTGAAATAATTCAATTAAAACACAGATCAACGCTTGGGCTCCCTGTGTTTAAATCTTTTGAAGAAGTGTTTTGGGGAGACAATAAAATTTTATAGCATTGATATAAAGAAGATGGTATAGAGACAGTGGCGTAGCCAGCGTAAAACGGGCGTGAGCCATTTTAGGGGAGGTCTGGGGGCATGCCCCCCCCCCAGAATATTTTGAAATCTAGGGTCCCTGAAATGCGATTTCCTGCATTTTCGGGGTGTGAGTTTGCATAAGTCCGAAGACTGTATAATGCATAAAAGACATGATTTTTCGTGATGGAAAATGATGGGTTAAAATAACGCAAATTACTTTTAAAACCGAATGATTGAAAGTAACTGATATTTTACATTTAAAAACCTAAAGTAAACCCTTTCTTCTTGGGGCCATATCTACTTACTTAGACAAGGTTATACACAATTATATTGTGGATTTGGATTTTTATTTCACGCCCTCCCCCCCCCCCGTTGGCTAAATCCTGTCCAGCATCCCCAAGTTGAAGGTCCTCTCTACGCCCCTGGTTGTAAAGAGCACACAAAAGAATAGGATGGGAAGAACTACCATACGGCCATACTATGTTCTTCTTAACTTTAATGTTGGAGGGGGATGAAAAATTTTCAGACTGTTCTAAAGGGGTGGACTACATTTTTAAACACATTAAAAGGGAGGGTCATTTTTATTATGCTGTTTGAATTTTAGAATCCACCAGCTCCCCTAAGAACCCTAAGTATTTTATATTTCCCTGTTGAAAACAGGTGTACAATTGACGTATTAAATTTGCAAAACACATAGACTACAGACGTATAAACAACATGGCAAACATGCACTTTCATGTACTACAAAAACTCTCTGACAGCCTGTGAGCAATATACTACATTTAAACCTTTTTAGAGTCTTAGAACATACAAATCTTTATTCTATATTAATGAATTACCTTTTCTACGTCGTGCGAGGCTTCGAAATCCATCAATACGCATTGGAGAACGGGGCTGATGTTTTCTGGGGGGGGAGTTGAAAGTTTGCCCGAATTTTTATGGTGAATTGTAATGAAATAACCTGATTTTAACATATTTTCTGATAAATCTGCCCGAATTTTCTTGATTTTTCCTAGCGTTTGCCCGAATTTCCATGGTTTTCCAAAATTTTGGTGGGCAGTTGCCCCCCCTGCCCCCCCGTCTCGTACGCCTATGTCAATAAGACATTCCCAACATGAACATAATACGAAGCCAAAGTGAAAGTTTTGACTCTTAAAAGAAATTTTACTCGTATGTAGTCGTATTTTACTCGTATGTACTCGTATGTACTCGTATGTTACTCGTGTGTACTCGTATGTTACTCGTGTGTACTTGTATGTTACTCGTGTGTTACTCGTATGGACTCGTATGTTACTCGTATGTTACTCGTATGTACTTGTGTGTACTTGTGTGTTACTCGTATGTTACTCGTATGTACTCGTGTGGTGTTTTAGTCACGATAGTTTTATACAACTGGGCTCAGAACGAAAATAAAGATTAAGGACCACTCGCCAGGCAACGGATGGCTTGATATAGTATGGTATGTATATACTGGTATGTATATACTTGATATAGTACAGTACAGTACAGTACAGTACAGTACAGTACAGTACAGTACAGTACAGTACAGTACAGTACAGTACAGTACAGTACAGTACAGTACAGTACAGTACAGTACAGTACAGTATAGTATAGTATAGTATAGTATGTATATTTTAATTTATAAACTTTACAATCAACAAAACGATTGAAGGTACAGACAACAGGACTGTGGAGTCCCAAAGTAAGTCCTACCTACATATTACATTAACATTGTAAAACAATAGAGACAGGTTATAACTTTAACAAAGCTACAATACAAAATTATAACACACAACAATGCGTCCCAAACCATCCTTACACTTTGCAAAGTTAAATATGAACTAGACATGGACCGCCCATATATTGCAATCCTTACAAAATTACAGAAAAAGATTTATACATATAGTTGAGTCAACACTGTGCAGCACAGACACAGTCACAGAATACAGTAAACATCCTAAACATACATGTGCTCCAAGCTGTCCCTGCATTTTCCAAAGATAGGATACCATATAAAGCTATATACTTTACCATTTGACACCGTTCTTTTGTATTCGCAACTGAACATGTAGTCGTAAGTGTTTCGCACGTCGCGTGTCTCTAGGTCCATGTATTCATAGACATTTTCAGATGAACTTTGTCCTTCATTGCTTCCAACATTTTCATTATCATGGATACTTTCTTCATCGTCGGGAGGGGTGGCGTATTCAGATTGAGAGGGATTGTTCTTATGTACAGTACCTTTACCATACTGGAATGCCTGGTGAGAATGAGGGTGGTGGGAGTCTGATTGCTCAGATTGGAATACTGGTCGAGAATGAGACTGCGCGAGGCGGTTGAAGTATGTAGATTGATCAGGTTGAAATGATTGGTCAGAACGACCATTTTCAGAGGAATGGCCTGTGGCTTCAAGTCTTTCATAGTTATCTACCTCTGTATACAATTCATCATCAGGTGGGTTATTTTCAGATGGGCCATTGTTAGGTGAGCTATTATCAGGTGGGACGTCATTCCGATTTCTTGGCGGTGGTATGGGACGAGGGCGTGGCTCTATATAATTAAGAAATGTGCAATTGATTAAAAATTGTTTGTTTTGAAGAATTGTCTTCTCTTATTCTATGACCATGGTGATCAAGTCCATTCTGCATATATAGGCGTTTTATTTGATCGCGAATTTCCAGGGAAGCATAATCTTTATCTCATTAACTATTATACTTTTTATCAGCAGAGTAAACTGAATGTGTAATTAGCTCATATAATTTATGCTAACTAACTAGTTAACTAACTAGGCTAGTCTTCTAAGTACTGTTTAATAAACGAGCAGGAGTGTTTTATTAGGTTGAAAACACGACCTGCGAGTTTATTAAACGGCTTCAAACACGACTACAAATTAAATAGATATACTGCCTTATTAGTATTCTTTATATAAAGAATACTAATGAGGACACGACTACAATAGATACTGCCTTATTAGTATTCTTTATATAAAGAATATACTAATTAGGAGTGTTTTATCAGGTTTAAAGCCACTGCACGTGACATATTATGGTTGACATGATTTGCCAATAAGCTTAATGAATTATTAATGAGTGTTTGAAGACTATTTTAGTTAGCCTGTTAGGGACCGTTCATTATTTATGGTGGGGAGTGGCACCGAAGAGAAATGTTTTTCGTGGAAAAAATTTTGCTCACCCATCCATTAAAATGTCAAGAATTTGATTACCTAACCTCAAATATCTATTAAAAAATAAATACCCACCCCTGGCCAAAAACTTTACAAACGAATACCATTCAGTTGTCACACATGTCCTTTACCACTTCTGTGACATGAGTTTGATAACGGCTTGTGAAATTTTCTGCAGTCTAAAGTTGCATCTTGTCTGCACATGTACTTTCTTTGGAGACACCATTTGTCTCGATCCCAACAAATCGGAAAATGATCAAGATATTGACTCTGATTGATTTACATATTGAATTGACATATGACTGTTGACATTGCTTTTTAGTCTCCAATATTTGAGTGAGTCATGCTTTGGAAATGACATTAAACTTTTATTACCCAACCCTTGAGTTGTTTTATTTTTCATTTACCCAACCTTTTACTCACTCAAAATTTTGTTTACCCAACCCTTTTCTCTTCGGTGCCACCCACCATAAATAATGACCGGTCCCTTACCTAAATCATAGTATATTAACTATCTCAACTGATGTACGCGTCCACAAAATTTGACACAATAGTATTGCGTGTTTCCTAAAGCTTCCAGTTGGTAAGGTTCCGCGGCGACTGAAGTATTACTAAACTAGAGGGCTCTTAAAGACAGAATACCTCTGCAAGCGAATTAAGTTATGTATTATGCATAAAGAAGAAGAAGAAGAAGCTTTATTATTACCAATGACAAAAATAATATTAATATACAAGCAAGAATTTAGTGGAAGACAGATAGTTTCCTTATCTTATAATATATATTTGCATATGACACTAAATTTTTTGCGATACAAGCCTTGTTGATTTAGAAGTCTGTGATGGTAAACCAAAATATGTGGAAAATATACGATTGATTGAAACCTACTAAACTGTCTGATAAAAACAAATTTGTCTGTTTAATCCTCCTCAAGGAACTCCAAATTATGTGATTTCTCTATTTATTAACAATTGTTAAATCGAACAAGAGAAGTATTAAACAAATTTAGGAATTCTACTTGATTCAATTGTAAGCTGAAAATACCATATTCTTCAAATACGAAAAAATCCAACGCTATATTAGACAAGTATGATCGAAACTGAAACATCGACATTTTGTTGCTCTATATACATGAACAGCAAGATAGCTACTTTATATAATAAATAATCAATCAAATACGCAATTTGATTGGTCACTACACGTGCAGGATCAGACAATCCGGTACGGAAAATTTTTAAAATGCCTTAAAGCGCGCTTTTCAAAATGGCGTGGACAATGAAACATTTTAACGTGTGCAGTTAAAACTATATATTACACGAGATACAAAACAGCGAACTAAAGTTTGCGCTGACTACAGAAATTGAAGTTGACGACTGGTTGGTCTCAAGTGCCAAAGCACAATAACTAAACAATTTTAATACGCTGTGAACATTTTTAAAGATAAACGGTAGTTTATTTGACAACATGTTCAGTTCACAAACAAAATAGTAAAAAAAAATTGTTAAAAAATACATATCATCAGTGACATTATTCAAAAATTGTCGTCCCGTCTTTAATTTAGACCAATGCAACGTCAAGTATACAACAAACACATATATCAATCCAATCTTATAGTCCTTTATAACAGATCGATTCGGAAAATTGTTGTCACTCTTTTTTCTTCCGAAATTAATTTCAACCAAGATAATCACTTACCCAGGTACATAACCATAATACTCGGTCTTCTACATACAACATGTTCTTATCCCAAAAATTAGGGCAAATTTTCCTCATTTAAATCGCTTGGATTGTGGATTGACGATAATCTTAAATGGCATACTAAAGACCGAGACTCACTGGACGCGATTCGACAATGCAGCGCGATTTTTCAATTGTACCCATACAATGCACCAGACAAGTCACTGATGGAAATTTTCTTTCTCGGTAACAAGATATTGCTCTTCGTTTGGATATTTGTGAAAGCCCTTATCACAATGACCTTTGGCCTACGTATTGGTTGTTGACATATGATTGGTCAGTTAGTCTTTCATGTCAAAGCAAACAATACAAACAACGTAACCTTACCTTCATTAACGTTAGCGTCTTTGCTCCCTTTTTTAGACGTTTTTGGGTTTTCTTTTTTCAAAAAGGTTTTGAAATTTACAAAATCTTGCAAAAATACAATATATTTGCAAGAAATGTTTGTTATTTCGCTATCGTCATGCAGTTGTTACAATACACATTTCAAATTTGACCAATCAGTGTTCGCTATTCACGACAGTCCGTTACATATTTTAAGATCAGTGAGGATGACCACAGTGAACCATAGCCATGCGCCCGCGATTATTAATGAACTTTAGACTTCGCTAGTGCGTTCCTTTCCCCGGGTATAAATAGCCGGGCGGAATTAGGGCCCTCAAACCCGGGCTTACTCCCGTAACGGCGCTCCGCGCCTTTGGTTCGGGGATAACATGCAAGGCTCTTTATTGCATGCATCCCAACCTCTAGACCTTTTAAGGACACATTTAAGATATTTAGAATGTTTGCTGACTCAAGTGCCCTTTCTGGTCAGTGCCAGTCCCCTCCCTCTCACTTTCGAGGTAATCCGCTGCCTCTGCGCCCGATGGACTTATATTAATATTATATCTCAAATTCAAATTCTCCAATGAAAAAACAGCATTTGTACCACGTGATAATGTGATTTTTTACGGTATTTCACTCAAATTAAGGATATCGCAATGCAGCGTGAGATACTATAATATCCCACGGCAGATCCACCGTGGGGTATTATAGTATCCCACGCTTACGCGTGACGCGTGGACACCACTCTCTGAAACAATATGGCGTTCGCGAGCTGTTGTTTGTAATTTCGTTATTTTTGTACAGAAGATTTGATTTAATATCATTACTTTGGGAAATATTACGCCGAATTCCCCTCGCTATGGGTCTATAAATGATACATATAAGTCAAATTGTCTGATACTTTAATTAAACTTACATTCATCAAAAGTTTGAAACTTATATATGAGAGCAACATACTTACGCTCAATATATTTTTCAGCCATATTTCCTGCAAGAGAAATAAAAATAAGAAGAGGAAATATCCTATTAGTGCATCACTAATTACTAATTAGTTTTTGATTATTTAATTTCTAATTTGAGGTTGAACGTATATACGTTCAGCTTTCGAGGACAGAATGATATTACAGTACTCATATAGGCAATTAATTCAACGCAGCTTAAATTAAAGTGTATGACATGAAATATCTTGTTTTCTTAAATGAAAGAACTCTTTAAGGTTACAGGACACCCTTTTTGGCGTTTTGCGGAAAATCACTACTGCGCGCTCAAAATCAGTCCGATTTTCATCAAATTTTCACCAAATGTTCGCCAGTGCATGCAAAATATGGTAAAGTTATAAAATTAACAAACAATAAAATAATGTAAGAATTATTCAGGAAAATCTTAAATCGCGGTACCGGTACGCTTTTGAGTTGTGCTCCTGCTGGTTTTAAGTTATATTTATGAAAATATCATTTTTAAGGTGGCTCGATACAGTTTTCAAAAATTCAGGTGTTCAACACTTTGAAATGTTCAAACTATGCATTTTTAGAATATATTCAGCAGATATTGGGTTTTTTATATATTTCGATATCTCTACTTTCAAATTATATTAGTTTTAGTAACAAATAGTTCGTTGCTATGACGACATACGTGTACAAAATACACTCCAAAATGGCCTTTCGTCTCGTATAGTTGGAAAAGAAGCATGGTGACCCCCAATTTTTTTTCTTGCATTATTTCACTTGGACGAAAAGCTAACAATTAGCAAAATATAAAAAAATTCTGTAATGCCATTTTTTTGGAAAATGCGAAAATGTCATATTCTTCGGTAAAATTTTTTTGGCATTACAGAATTTTTTTATTTTTTGTATAATGAAAGTTTTTAGCGGTGCAATACAGCATGCAAAATTTGAACATAGGTCACCAGACAAAATAAAGAGATATAGCGCATTGTTTTTCTAAAATGGAAAATTCTAATGACGTCAGCAATTGACATAAAACGCTATACAGAACACGCGAAATGACGTGAGATGGCGCGAGCAGCTGCTTACGTCAGGTCATTTTGGAAGTTCTGTCATTTTGTTAATCAGTTTCCGCGACCTGCGCGTAAAAATGGTCACCCGGTTTTGAGTTCGCGATTCTTGAGCAGGGTTTTCATGATAACTATATCGAGCCACCTTAAACAGAAAAATAGTTGTTCTAAAAAATAGTGTTCGGAAATTTTTTTTAATTCGTCATTCCGCTGAAATGGCGATTTCTTTGACGACTGCAATATATTTCTGAATTGTTTGAGTGAATTGCTCTTTATTATTAAAATATCCAAAATTAGAACAAAGCCGAACACATTTTTGAAACTGACGTCTTTAGCTATGTCCTGTGAAAATTTGAGAAAAATTGGCTGAAACCCGCAGGAGAACAACAACTCGTTTGAAAATCAGTAATTACCGTAAAATTCTTCGGGAGAAAATTGAATTTGAATATTACATTCTCCATGTTTTTCTTATTGCAGCGAAATGTATTTTATTGAATAACTCTGCGAGTTTTCAACATTTTTCGTTCAAACTTAGTCAGGTAGTACGGAACTCAGGGATGCCGGAACCACGGGTGCAGCGGGTGCAAGTGCACCCCTTGCCTTTTGCATTTTCAACTGTGTGGGTGCAGTGCGGGTGCAGAATATGGGTGTAACGGGTGCACAAAACGTTTACAACAGACAGAATTAAACGTCGTTCGAGGATGTGTGTGGGGGTGTTCTACCCCCCCCCCCACCAGTCGTCAGGAAGTCGGCAAAGTTGTTATCCATTTGGCGAAAGGTGAAACGGAAAGCATTACTTATGGAATTTTTGGCGAGAAATTACGAAGGAATTGTGCCTAAACAATTGTATTCGGTCCTAAAAAATTTGGTGACGGGGAGGGAGGTTGACACGAATGTAGGATCATGACGCCCTTTCATTTTCATTGGTGCCCTTTTATTAAGGAGTATGCCCTCTTGTTAACCAATTGCACCCCTTGCCCTCAGCAACTTCCGGCATCCCTGACGGAACTAGTCTAATGCTTTCATGGAAACCAATAAAACAAAATTTAGACAAAATTAACACTCAAAGGTGTTCTGTAACCTGAAGTTGTAGTGTAACTTATTTTTCAGTTTCTTGTTTTTGTGGTTTGTTCCCGAGATACTTCAATTTGTTTGATATGTAAATGAGTGTGAATATGTCTGCTAAGTTATGACGTCATGTTGGTTGCAAGCTCAACTTACACTGGTTATAAATATATTAACTCTAAAAACTTTTTATATCAGTTCACGTTTTTTTCCAGTGTTTCATTCCATTTACCAGTGAGCGAAGTTTCAAATTATCATCTGGGATGACAGCAGCTAGTGATATTCAACAATTTTAAAGAGCTTGCAATCAACATGACGTCATAAATTAGCGGACATATTCACACTCATTTACATATCAAACAAATTGAAATGTCTCGGGAACAAACCATAAAAACAAGAAACTGAAAAATAAGTTGCACTATACAGCTTAAAGAGTTCTTTCTTTTAAGAAAATAAGAAACTTCATTTCATATACTCTTTAATTAATTAACAGGGCATTTTTTAACTATATAATTACTGGGACATTTACCCCAGCAGGCCTTTCGCCTGCCCCAGGAGCGAAAAAAGATTTTCAAATGAACTGGGCCTTTTGATCATTAGTAAAAAGTCAACCATGTTGGAAAAACTGCATCTGCCTGCTTTCTCATATCCTCTCACATTCGATCTCAACATTTCATCTTATAAAAATCAGAACAGGCAGGGACGGCGCTAAGGAATGAATGTGAGGGTTGGAACTACCCAAGTCGTCAGGCAGTTGGCAAATGATCTAATCCCCTTCATTCAAATAGGGCTATAGCGCCGCCACTGAGCGCAGGCATAACTACGCAGGGGAAAAGACCTCATTGAGACTTGGCCCAGTAGTTGCAATCTCTTAAAAAATGCCCTGTTAATTAATCATATACCCTTCGTTTAGTATGTTGTTTAGCCCACATTAGCATGCAGTTCAATACTATACTATAGCAGCGCAAGGGAAAGCAATTAATCTAACAAGATTAACTCATTAGTAATCAATTATTTTTCCACAAATTAATCATTTGTGATTGATTACTTCTGAACAAAAATAATTTAAAATTTGTCATATAATTTATAAATCATCACCTTTTCAGAGAAGTAATTATAATATTTACTCATCATTCTTTTTTGGAACTTTTACAACACTGCGAACTAATGCTGTTAACAAGATTAAGTGCAAACAAAGACTGTTGCTATAGCATTCTACTGGTCAACAGGTAGATAATTTCGAACAAGAATGAGAAAAAAATGAATGTAGAGTGGATGTAGGACGAGATATAACCAATCTCACACAGAAGTTTCACGATCAGAAAAATTTTGTACACAAACACGTTACTGACAAAGGTAGTTTTCCCGTTCGTGATAATTTGGAATCTTGGCATACCGCAAACATGCACATTCAAATAACACTGACAAGAACTCGAACTATTTTACTAGAAGAACATACGGTGGTGTGACACGCTGTCAAGGAGAATCTTTGAGCCATGTTTTTCTTTGGATTCACTGTTTTTTACGTAAGTTTTGGAAGAATCAGTAAGTTGTATGTACTCATTAGTCATCACACCCCGTCGACGCTCTAGCCTGCGTAGCGGCTTTCAGAGAAAGTAGAGCCTGCACGAAACCCCCTGCTTTGCCGTATTTACTCGTTCTCTCAGAGGACGAGAAATTTGATTGGTTCAAAATGAAAAAATATGCTAATTTATGCTAAAAATCATACAAACACGGCGGATGTATTATTGAGAGGCGTTTCTTTGAGTTTTGCATTCAAAATAGCTTAAAGGCTACAATTTACGGTTGAATAATAAAGGTATTTACGAACTTGGTTCACGAAGCTCTAGAGATATTGACTGTGGTGTCTTCGTTGGATTGCTGTCTGTTAGCAGCGCCTCTTTCACAAGCGTGTTCGTTTTCATCAATTCATCGACGACAAATAGATTTTTTCTTCATGATTTTCTAGCTAATAATTTTGTGCCAGGAGAGAATTGCTGTAAATGCTTATTATGTCTTATGAACAGGACTTGCTCTCTCTGAAATGATGGCTTTAGACACCTTTAATATTCTCTTCTCTGCATCGCTCGGAACTTTAACATTTAATACATCACGGTTGACCGCTGTCGAAACTATAAATTATATTTGTACGTGTGCGAGAAAGCTACGAAATATCGTAGATACGGATTGCAAACTACTTGTGACAACGGTGAAGATTGCCCTAGGCCTAGCGCTATTCCCACAGACTTCAATTTTCTTTCGCCGACATCCGTATATTATTTCGTTTTGAAATTTGCGAACATACAGCAATCTATATTTATATTTCGTTTTGACAAGTAAATTTGCAAACGTAAACAATCTGTGTGATTGGCCAATTTTGACATCTGTTTAAAGTGGGCGTACCCCGCAGGCTAAGTGGGCGGAAATGGCAAAGCATGGGGTTTCGTGCAGGCTCTACTTTCTTTGAGAGCCGCTATACGCAGGCTATCGACGCTCAGCATGGCCGGTCATGCAAGGCTGGCCTTTTCATTTCACCACGGGAGCCACTTAGCATGCACAAATTTACGCCACTGACGAAACACATAGTTACATCGAAAGAAATTAATGATGCCATTAGTCACATACAATCGCTTTTCACGAACGCCCACTCACAATACATATTTAGTGATCGTATTGTCAACATTGCAGTATATCGGTCAGAGAGCATCATTCGTTATAATGTTATGATGTTAATTTGCCTGTCAGATATGTTATTATTGTTACTTTTGGTGTGGTAATACTAATAATTATCTATATATTTTAAAACTTACAATGATGTATATATTTTAAAACTACAGATATTACATACTTGTCACTTGGTCAAGGCCCATATAACATATACCAGCGCAAGCGGGAGTATATGCATGCGTAATTAATTAAAATTGTATCCAATATTGGTATTTTAACCATTCAGAGTGTTGCCTTTAATTAAACTAGATCGCCATACCATGAAAGCGTGGTGTTTTCAAGCAACAAAATGATATCAATAATCATTTTGATATAGGCATAATTTTTTAATTCAACCCTCTTGAAACTGGATGTTCTCGTCAACAGCTTCACTGCATCATTAATTTGTATATATATATATATATATATATATATATATATATATATATATATATATATATATATATATATATATATATATATATATATATATATATATATATATATACCGGGTGGCCCAAAAAAAAGTACTCCTGTTTGATTTATAATAACTTCTAAACAAGTAAAGCTATCAAACCGAAATAACTTGCATTAAATAGAGGAAGGACTAACTTAGATTTTGATATGTTACAGTTGTATTTTACTTAAAAATTCACGGAGATATTAATGTTCAAAATCGGGAGCATATTTTGGGATGTGTCTAAAATTAGCGAAAATCGGCGTATCAAATTTTCACTCCAGCGTTTGTTTGCTAATGACATATCAGGGTAAATTGTATTTCAGCGAATTGTCGTTAGGGTTTGTAAGGGATATGGCGTAGATTTAGACATCTTACATGTAAGTCTTAACTTATTGTTTCCTGAAATATGAACGTTCGAAATTATGTAAGTATTTAATAGGTCTTTGCAAACTTAAGGTACTGAAAGACCATGCACGGCAGGCGCTTCAATTTTTCTTAAATAACCTATTTTTTTATGTTTTTCATGGGTTCAAAACAAAGTTGATTATTTCTCGGTTAGAGCAGGATTAATAGATATAATAATACTTTGTTTCATAATAAACAATTTGTCAAGTGTCATTTATTTACTGGTAATAGTGCATGTTTCAGTCGGGCAAATCTTGATTAATATTTGATATGCCGATTTTTGCATATTTCAGACACATCCAGAAATATCCTCCCGAATTTAAAGATTAATATCTCCGTGAATTTTTAAGTGAAATACAACTGTAATATATCAAAGTCTAAGTTAGTCCTTCCTCTATTTGATGCAAGTTATTTCTCTTTAAAAGCTATACTTGTTTAGATGTTATTACGAATCAAACAGCTATAGGAGTACTTTTTTTTGGGCCACCCGGTATATATATATATATATATATATATATATATATATATATATATATATATATATATATATATATATATATATATATATATATATATATATATATATATATATATATATATATATATTTATATAATACCATATTGAATTCTGATCGTTTAATTGGCTGTTTATGGTCACGTGATATTGAATAGAAAATTCCATTTCCCAAGAGTGCAATGGAATACGTTCCATTGCACTCTTGCGAGTGCAATTGTACTATACGTTTTATTCCATTGCACTCTCTGTGTTTTCGATAAATCGCATCCGTCAAAATGCTTCTCGTACGGTGATCGCAGTTTATTTTAACCCGATATTCGAAACTCAGTAAATGGGATTTAATGCAAATACGACTCGTCAAAATGGCGAAAGCTTACAGTAAACTTTTAATATTAGTCTATTTTGGTATTATATAAAACAAATAATGAATGTTTTTATTCGTGCAATGGTAAGAATATTTTCATTCGGTGAAAGATGGAATGTTCCATTCAACTCGGCTGTCGCCTCGTTGAATGGAACATTCCATCTTTCACCGAATGAAAATATTCTTACCATTGCACGAATTAAAACATTCATTATTTGTATAATATATATATATATATATATATATATATATATATATATATATATATATATATATATATATATATATATATATATATATGAATAGGTTTTGGGAATCATGCCTGGTATATATATGAATATAATTTTTTATTTAAAAAATTTTAAAAAGACTTCTACAGGCAATAAAAAATTTTAAAATTTGTCCCAACGTTTCGTCGGTTAAGGCTTCTTCAGGGGAATGTTTTAACTGGTCACGTCCGTTGAATATATATACTAAAAGCCAGACTAAAT
>CACRXK020014071.1:0-12446 GCA_902702795.2 Paramuricea clavata
AAAACCTGAAGCATCATCTTTGATGTGGACGAGTCCACGCCCTCTGTATTGTCGAGACTCAGGTTAAGGGTTTCCTGATTGGCAGATGAATGGCGGACTGCTTCGTGAGTATCACCACATTGTTTTCCAAAAGCTCTATTTTCTTCATCATTTCGTTGATCTTGATGCGTATGTTAGTCGACTCCGATAATTTGTTATCGACGACATAGCTTCGTGCTTTGTTGATAGCATTGCTGATGACCCATCCGCCAATGTATCGCACTTTTCCACGCCCTTCTGGCCCCATTTCATGCCCATTGAAGTCGATTGGTTCTTCTTTTCGCACACGTTTTCCTAATTCCTCTCCAAATAGTTGGAATAATTGGAAGACAAGAAGAGCACTTACACTTCTTTTCCTGTCATCCAAAAAAATTTTTAGGACACGTTAAAACGATACTGCAAAAATATAAAAAGGAAATTTGATGTTTCAAATTGTAATAAACTGATATTTGTAATCCACTATAGCAGTAATTTTGAGTGTTAATGCATGATAAAGTTTGAAGTGAATGCAATTATTTTAATGGAGTAATTGCACAAGCCTTCGATCTTCTTATTCTTTTTTTCCTTCTTCTTGTTTTCAGGGTGGGGAGGAGGCACAACGAATAGTGGAAGGGGAAAAAAAATTTTTGCCCATTGTACTATTGCTCCATACAGTGTTTGTCAGTTATTATACTTAACATAACAAACAAATGTCTATTAGGAATTGTAGTATAATTTCAATTTGCACTCAGATACAGCTAGTGATCACTATAAGCAATATATATTTGAGATGTTCGCATAACTGTCTGAAAATGTTTTCGTATTGATGATAAACTATAAAATAGTACATATATGAATATTGTTCCAGTTGTTCTTGTTCACTTTCTGGCATGAAAAATGTTAAAGGACATTAGCAATAAAAAATTAGTTTAGTTCATTTGAAAGAACTCTTAAAACTATATATTAAACTCTATTACAGATTGTTTATATCTTGCTTAGTTTTCAAAATATTTTGACTGAAAAAAGTGAGCTGTTCGCCATCTTGGATTATTGAGGATATGCATGTTTTGTCAAGAGAAGGTCACCCTAATTTTTTATCTTGAGAGTAAGCGATCAATATGGGTCCAAAACTTCGTTTCTGGTCACTGTCTGAAATTTAGAAATGATTAAAAACATTTCAAACACTTTTGGATTGTTACTCGGTCATTTTAGAGTAGTTTTATATGGTTAACTGACATTATCAAAACCATAGTTAATGAGACTAATGATCGAGGTAAAGAATTTTTCCAAAATGGTGGAAAGCTCATTAATTTCGGTCTAAATATTTCGAGAACTAAGCAAGATATGACAAATCTGTAACAGAGATTAATATATAATTTTAAGAGTTCTTTTGAATGAAACAAACTAATTTTTTATTGCCAATGCGATCATACAGTCAAACGAGATGTTATATAGTACATAGTATCGCATGGACATGTTTAATATAAACATCAGTTCCTGATAAAACACAAGTGATATTGCATACCTCCATAGAGATGTAATCACAATAGTAAATATTCATTGGACAAGTTATCCGTCCTAAAAGAAGAAATCCAAGAAACCGTCTGCGAAACAGGAGCGTTCATTCTGGAATTTCTGTGTAGACATGCAAGGTGACTTATTGCATTAGTTGCATGTATAAACTTCCAATTCAAATTCAGTTATACAGTATGTTATATGACCCCTTTAACATTACATATAGGAGGGATCAAGTATTTGAAGTTCACATGTTTGTTTCCTCCCACCCCATCCCAACTCTGCAGATAGCTCTCCTCCCATGCAGTAAGGAATGAAAGAAGACACAAAAAAACATATCGAGAACAATTTCACTGGAATAACTTTTAGACATTAGCTGACTACCTCCGTTATCATGGCCCCTCTCAATAATACTTTGGTATGCTTCTGATTAAAGATGACAGGAATATAGCTGTATGTAAATATTTCTAACACATATATACATTCGCTCAATTTGGTACAGATCATCTGAGGCCTGAGAGAGAGAAAATACGACACAACAATTCAATTTATTTACTTCAATAGTCCATGAATTAAACCTATTTAAGTAAATATTTAATATTTTAACACTTCAAATATTAATAATGTCTCTGTTAATCGATATCTTCAATAGCAAGTAGACAAACTTAAAAAAAAATACCTGAAGAACTCACATGGAGTCTACTCCTACTTTTCATACTGTATTAATGTTTATAGATTATTCAAGACTTTCAATTTTCTAATTGTAATCTGTAGAAATGCATACTACCATTGCTATGCAACTGGTAAGTATTCTTTACAACATTTAACAAGTCGGAATAAAATACGTATAATAGCGAGCGCTTACACTCAATCCAAAGAGACAACTCAACAAAAGCCACCAAGGCGGTCATGTTGGTGTTCCAGACAAGAGAGTTTAATTATTTTGAATTGGAACACCGGCAACATGGCAGCTGTAACGTCTAAGGACTTATATGGTATCTAGACATTAATTTCCTTATGCTTGTTTATGTAGAAACAACCAACATGCTACATCATCAGGAGAGACATGACTTCTGCATCTCATCGATTTACAGTATAAGTATTATCCCAAGCATGTTGGGTCATCGAGAATAACATTTGGACTGCAGAATTTTTCTAAAAGAAATTTACATTTATACAATTTTTTACAAAGGAACTTTCTGATATAATTGTTATTACATTATATATTTCTTTTGTGTAATTGTCCAACTATTTCTCATAATTATGTAGTATATGCCTGTCTTCCTTGTAAGTTTGTTTATTTAGTTCAGAACCTTTCTGAAAACCATTTTGTGAGAAAGCTCCCTGTGTACCATATATATGTATAGTAAACCATATGTATAGTTAACCATACGTATAGTTAACACGCAAATCTCTCGTTAGAAATAACATGAACAAAGACGTTAAAGGATAATCAACTTGATAGCACTATAGTACTCAAAATTGATATAAGTATTTAATAAATATGTAATTCTAATTTATTACAAAGAACAACTATTAATAATAATAATAATAAAAGCATTTATTTAAACACGATAGTAAATTTACAGCATAGCTGATGTGGTCGTGCACGTAAAACTAACTACAATATATAAATATAAACTAACTGAATACATCTATCTCTACATGATCTAACAGAACAACAAATTACATGTCACATAACTGAGATACTATTTTACACAATCCATACATATTAACTACTTAAACCTATGGCGTCGCATTGTAGCACAATTGTTATATTATATATGACCATCTAATTTCCAGTCAGTCAGTAATACCAAAACATAAACCCTTTAGGAAATAACTACGAAATACTTTAGACATGCAAGTAGAAGCTTTAATTAAGTGCTCTTAGCGAGATTAACCAGCTTTGTTGTAAGATATATAGCTATGTTAAGGCAGGATTTGATTAATTTAGCAATAATTAGGCATTAGCTAGTCATATATTAATTATTACTGTCTACAATTGCAACGCCTTGACAGACTTTTTGAACTTAGCGAGAGATTCAGTTGATTTAAGTTCTTTATCTAGCGAGTTCCAGAGAGTGACAGCCTGGTAAGATATGGATTTTTTTAGATAGTCAGTGTTAGGTTTCGGTAGTACATAAGTCATTTTATTTCTAAGTTCATAGCGATGGCCAGTTTTTATGAATAGAGATTGCAACGTTGCAGGAATCAGATTATAATAGTTTTTATAAGCTAAGTATAAAAGTTGTTGTTTAAACATACTGTTCAGCGTAAACCACTTCACTTTTGCGAGAACATCTTTTCCTGAGGTGTACCAATCCAGGCCAAAGATAACTTTCGCTGACCGGACATGTATTCGTTCCAACTCGTCGAACAAGGTCTTTCCACATGAACCCCATATCAAAATTCCGTACGTGATGGAAGGTAACACAACTTTGAAATAAAAGTCTAGCTTCGCATTAATTGGCAAGAAGTACAATGATTTCAGTAGATTGAGTTTTTGACTAAATGACAGAATTAAATCCGAGACATGACTGCTCCACCCCAGATTGCAGTCGATTTGCAGCCCTAAACATCTGCTTGACACGACTTGTTTTATCTGGTTTCCTCCTAATTTGATGCATTGGAGTGGGCCGACGAACCTCCTTCGACTCATCAGCATGAACTCCGTTTTGTCAGGATGCGGCGTCAATCGATTTTCGCAGCACCATTTGTAAAGTTTGCCTAAGATCCTGTTCAGAATATTTGCCACCAAATCGTGATTTGGCGCAATGACATAAAGTGTAGTATCGTCCGCATACATGTAAATTTCTCCTTCTTTTAAGTCGTCGATATCTGGCAAATCATTACAAAATAACGAGAAGAGAATCGGACCTAGCACAGATCCTTGGGGTACACCAAACTTAACAGGCATTGACTTCGATACATGACCATTGATTACAGTCGCTTGATGGCGATTCGAGAGATAGTTCTTTATCCACGACCAGAGATTGCCCGATACACCTAGCTCTTGAAGTTTCCTCAGCAAGATTGGGTGAGAGATCGAATCGAAAGCCTTTCGAAAGTCCACGAAGACAACACCGACCACTAAGTTATCGTCTAATGCCTGTCTCCAATCTTCGGTCATTTTCACCAAGAGTAACTCTGTCGAACGACTTTTCTTGTATGCCCATTGATGAGTGTGGCTGAGCTCATGGTCTGCGAGGTGAGTGGTGATGGTTTGGGACACACACGTCTCCATGAGTTTGCCGGGCACACAGAGCAAGGATATGGGTCTGTAGTTGCTCTTCTCAGTTTCATCGTCCTTCTTGTACAGTGACGAAACAATGGCATTTTTCCACTGGTCGGGTACGCTGTTACTTATTGCACTTGAAGTGTAGAGGGAAAGTAGAGATGGAATCAATGCCCAACCAGCGTTCTTGAGTAACTTGGGTGAAACCTTATCCGGACCACATGCCTTGTCGGGTTTGAGATTTAGCACTCCTTGTAACACACTCTCGTAAGTCAGGTTGATATCCATCACTGTGGGCGTAACGCGGTTGATGGTAGTGGTGAAAGTTGCATGGTATTCTATAGCGGGAAGTGTATCAGCCAGTTTTTCACCAATTGTTGAAAAATGTTCATTAAATAACTCAGCTTTCTCTTGATCAGATGTTATGATTTTTCCATCTAGTCCTTTAATACCAAGTATTGGTTTCCTCGACAGTTTATTCGTAGCATTTTTCGCAATCTCCAGTATGACTTACAACTCTTTACTTCATTGAACATGTCTACGTAGTATTTAGTTTTGGAAAGTCTTACTTTGCGTGTTACTCTATTTCTCAACGCACGGTATTCCTCAAACAAATCTGGGTTTTGCGATCTCTTAGCTCTCAAGAACGTTTTGTATCTGTGGTTCATCAGATGGCGAATTTGTGGGGTGATCCATGGCAAGGAGTTCTGTCTTACCTTGACTTGTCTGTAAGGCGCATGTCTTTCGCAGATGTTGTTAAAAAGATGACCCCACGCCCAGTAAACATCGTCCGTATCATCAAACACAGAACACACAGACCAAGGTGCTTCTTCGATATCTTTACGAAAATTTTCCGAGTTGAACTTACTGTAGGTACGTGCGTTGATGATCTTTGGTGGAGGTCTTTTTACCTTAGTTGCTAACGAAACGTACACTAACATGTGATCGGAAATTCCTAACTCCAAACATTTTGTTTCTTTAATCATTTCCGGTGTACTGGAAATTATATGGTCAATGAGAGTTGAAGATGTTGCTGTAACTCTAGTTGGCTGGTCGTTCATTACAGTGTAGTTAAAATGTTGTAATGTCCGGAGGAGTTTTTTACCTTGTATTGACACAATTTCACCGTTTTTCGAACGAGTTATATCAGCATTTAGATCACCAATGATTAACACATTTCTGAATTTACTCCACACTTTTTCCAAAACCGTATAAAAGCTGTTGAAGAAATTGTAGTCCGACGGAGGTCTATAGACAGTTCCTAGTATAGTTGAGGTCGAGTTAACTGTGAGTTTAAGCCATATTCCTTCGATTTCGCTTGTCTCTAGAGATTTAAGTTGCGAGCAACAAATGTTATTTGAAACATAAACAACGCAACCTCCTCCGGGGCCATTATCTCTGTCCTTTCGAGCTATTTTATAATTCGCAATGTTCAATTGTTGGTTAGAAATCTTTGCTTCAAGGTGCGACTCAGTTATTGACAGCACATCAAGACGGCATACTTTCAGCAGTAATTTAATTTCATCTAGTTTGTTCCGGAGACTACGAATATTGATGTGTGCAATTCGTAGGTTGGTTGACGAGTTATCTAACGAATGAACAAACTGTTCTAAATAATCTTTGCGACTGTCGACGCTTTGCGTACTAGGGCCGGGATTTAGCTCAATGTCACCAGAGAGTAACAGAATTTGCCTTGAAGCAACAGAGTTTGAATAATATGCAACACGACTATGTGAAAACTTCCTTTTTGCGAAATTACCATACAGTTTTGTTCTCGAATTTACACAGTTTAATTGATAGAGTTGCCGAGATTTTGATAAAACATATATAGTGTTGCTAGAAAGTTCTTCTGGCACTATTAAAACACAGAACGTAACTAGAAAGCAGAGTACCGTTAATTTATTTGATAGCTTGTGTCCAGTCCCTCTTTTCCTCCTTCGCGCGGTCAATGTTCGGCGGTTGATGCTTGCGTCACAATGTTTGTGCGCGTGTCCATTATTTGCTTGCGTGCGCAAACGGTTGCGCAAAGGTAACGGTTTTACGTAAGCAAACTGAAGAACCAAAAACAAACAAATTCTCAAAACATAAACACGCATTTTCCAAAGATACTTTTCCATTAGACAGTAAAACACGAAGATATCCAGTACATCCATAAACAAACACTTTACATACAAGATTCAACAATAATTTTATACAAAAATGTTCAGCATAAGATACAAATCTTACGTAAAATACGGAGCTGTGCAGCGCACTTCTGCACGCGCCCGTGATCACGTATATTCACTGCCACTGGTCATTGCAGGATGCAAAGTTAAAGAAAAATTACTATAGCCTATTAAACAATTTTGTACAGAGAAATGCAACGGGACTTAGATGTGATACATTATATACTTTTAAAATTAATTAAGTAATTAATATAGTATTCGATTAAAGGGAACATTAATTAATTGAATGTGATGTTGGGGAAGACGAGTCAGTGCAATGATTCTCCAAAATCAGAACAAGTTCTCGTGGCAGAATGCATTTTATTGATCATTTCTTATGTTTTGCTCTACAAAAGCGATGAGAATTTACACATAAAAAGGCACTGCTTAAAATTTCATTATTTTTAAATTCTGTTGAATTTACTTGTTGGCCAACAAGTATTTAATTGATTTAAACGCTGGGAGAAATGTAGTTTTGTGTCACTGGGACAATCTGCTAAAAATACTGTCGTATTCATATATGTATATGTCGTATTCATATATCAATTCATATATGTTTTTGGCGGCCATATTGAATTCTGAGCAGGCATATTTTGACTAATGTTTGCAGCCATGTTGTATGAGATTTCTGGCTATGCACATAATTCACAGTGGTTATAGTATTCTCAGTAAGTGGAATAATTGGCCATCATTATGGAAATTCTGTAGGCTGAACTATTTAAAATGTTTAAGAATGTTAGTTTTTAAATTAACCAAAGCCAAAGATATTTGAAAACACAGTATGAGTCTTGGTGCCTAACTATCAGTGTATTATTTGTAAAAAGTGTCGTTGAAGCAGAGAATTTAATTGATCTCCTGATAAAAGGCATGTTTTCTTGAGGTTGTAGCAATTTACTTTACAAAAATAATATTAAATCAAATGTAACCTAGTAGATTGTTAATTAAGCCAATACATTCGATGACAAGATGGCGGACAGACAACATGCCCTACAGCGCAGTGCACAAAATCTCAACAATTCAGTTAATACTACACCCATCAAATCGGTTCAAAGCAAAATCTCAAAACTTAATACCACACCACAAAAGTCAGGAGAAAAAAGTAAATCAATAAAAACAAAGTTAGATGAGTTACACGACATGGTGAAAGTCGTGATGAATAAGCTAATCGAAGAGCGTATAATAAAGAAAGTAGAGGATGGTTTTAATGATTTAAAAAACTGATTTACTTCGCATATGCTGAAGTAGTCGACTTAAAGGAAGACAACAAAGTTCAGAAGATAAAAGGCGAAGAAATTCGTGCAAGAATAGAAAAATTGGAGCAAGAAAATACCGCATTAAACAATAGCGTTATTGACCTCAAAGCAAAGTCAATGTGTGACAATCTTATATTTTATAACTTTGAAGAAACAGAAAGAGAAAATACCACTGAAAAAGTCCACGGATTATTAGTAGAAAAGATGGGATAAAATTGACCGCTCGCACAGAATAGGAAGAGCAAAAAGAGATGGAAAACCACGACCTATCGTGGTTAAATTTAACTGGCATCAAGACAAGGAGCAGATTAGATTTAATGCAAAAAAACTCGCGGGAAGCAATATCGGAGTTTCGGAGCAGTATCCAGAGGAGATTAATGCTATAAGCAAAAAATTGTACCCTGTGTACAAGGAAGCAAGGAGGAATAAGAAGAAAGCGACGCTGGTTCATGACAGATTATTTATCGATGGCAAGGAATTTAAACTATGATGAACAGACATATTCAGAGTTGTATTTCATGCACTTGGAATACCATTACATAATTATATCCTTTAAATTATTTAAATATTTTCTTTATTCCTATAACTAAATTTAACAATGTCTACAAAGACTACAATTAGCACAATTATTAATGATATTGATCCCATGCCTTTATATTGTTATCCGGCAATGAATTTTCTCAGGAATATTCCTTAAGCGATCAAGAATGTCAAAAATTCAGAAATGGGTTCACACAGCGATATGGATAGACTAAGTCAATTGAAATTCGATCTCTTTAAAAATAATGATAATATAGCATTAAGCAGAAATAACACTAACTTAGACAACTCTCTTCAGATTAATAATATGAACTCTAACTACTATTTACCAAGTGAATTTAGAAAAAAAAACAACAGAAATAAATATTAAAAGTAATTTTTCTCTTGTACATCTGAATATAAGAAGTATCACGAACAAGTTTGATCACTTTAAAAGAGCTACTTGATTCTTTAAACACCGAATTTAAAATTATAGGATTAAGCGAAACATGGCTTAATGATAATACTAATGATGCTGGTTTTGATCTACCAACATATAACTATGTTGGTACAAACAGAACAAATAAAAAAGGTGGAGGGTTTGGAATATACCTTAATACAAATATTGAAGAAACAATAGAATCAGTTTTTATTGAGGTAAGAACATAATAGTTGGAGTAATTTACAGACCACCAAACAACAAAATTGAAATATTTCAAAATGCATTAAATGAAATTATAGAAAAAATTGACAAAGAAAATAAAATCAGTTATTTCATGGGTGACTTTAACATTGATATGCTTAAATCAGAATCCTGTACTCACACGAGTCGATTTACTGAACAATTTTTTACCTCCTCTTTTGTTCCTCTAATAACAAAGCCAACAAGAATAACTTCACATACTGCAACATTAATCGATATATTTACCAACAACATAGATAAAATTGACCAAAGCCTTAATGGAATTATTTTTCGTGATCTATCTGATCACCTACCTATTGTTCACATTTGTAACTTAGAAGATTCTAAAGAATATAATAATCAAGCAAATAATGATAACATTGAATCAGACTTTAAAAGAATTATTAACAATAAAAATATCAATTCTTTCATTAATGAAATTAAAAACATTTCGTGGAATAATGTACTTACTAATTAATACAAACCCTGAAAGTGCATTCAATGGATTTTCTAAACAATTTACAACAATTTATGAAAACAATTTTCCGATTAGGAAGAAGTCATGTAAAAATAAAATAAACTCAGCAAAAAGTCCTTGGATGACAAGTGGCATGCTCAGGTCAGTAAAGAGAAAAAACACACTTTACAAACATTATTTAACAAATCCTTGCAAAAAGAATGAAAACAAATATAAAACATATAAAAACAAATTAAATCATACAATAAAAATCTCTAAAAAGTTATATTACGAGGAACGATTAATAAAATATAAACATAACTCAAAAATGATATGGAAAACGTTAAAAGAAATACTTAATAAAAAAATAAAAATAAAAGAGCTACCCAAGATTTTTCTTGACACTAACTCTTCAAATGAAATTAAGGATCCAAAAATAATATCTAATAAATTTAATGAATACTTTACCAACATTGGACCTAATCTAGCTAACAACTTTTTTAGCACCAGTAACTGACAATGAGCTAGAAACAGAAATTAAAAACATGAACTCAAATAAAAGTCCAGGATACGATAATATTAGTAGTAAGATAATAAAATTATCGGCAGGAGAAATTACAAAACCACTTACTCATATATTTAATTTAACATTTGTAAATGGAATTATTCCTGAAAATTTAAAATTAGCAATAGTAACACCAATCTTTAAAGCAGATAAAAATACCAAGTTTAAAAATTACAGACCAATTTCAGTTCTTTCTTGCTTTTCTAAACTACTTGAAAAGCTAATGTATAACAGATTAATTAGTTTCACTGATAAAAAAACAAATTCTATCCAAGCTCCAATATGGTTTTAGGAAAAATAGATCAACTGAACTTGCAATAATTGAAGTTGTTGAAAAAATTACAAAAGGTATAGATGGAGGGAAATATACAATAGGTATTTTCCTTGATCTATCAAAGGCATTCGACACAATTAACCACGGGATTCTGATTAAAAAGCTAGAATATTATGGTATAAGAGGTGTTCCCCTGCGTATATATACAGGTTATTCGTAGCCAGCGCGATTAAAGATTGCGTAAATACGTACACCATCGTACACGGCCGAGGGTACAGTAGCAGCCGAGCCGTATGTATCTACACTTTAATACAATACTTACAATACATCACGGCATAGATGACGGCTTCCAGCCAGGGTTATTAAACTGTAATACAATACTACAATGCAATACGAGTGCAATACTATATACAATATATATAATACAAATGCAATACTATAGTATATACTACAGACATGCCCGGCTGATAGCCGTATTGCCGGCTGGTAGCCACAATGTATTGTAGTATACTATAGTATACTACCGACAGGCTCGGCTGACACTCGTATTGCATTGTAGACTGTAGTATTTTATTACAGTTAAATAACCCCGGCTGGTAGCCGTGATGTTTTGTAGTATACTATAGTATACTACAGACATGCCCGGCTGGTAGCCGTGATGTTTTGTAGTATACTACCGACAGGCTCGGCTGACACTCTTATTGCATTGTAGTATTTTATTACAGTTAAATAACCCCGGCTGGTAGCCGCAATGTATTGTAGTATACTGTAGTATACTACCGACAGCCTCGGCTGACACTCGTATTGCATTGTAGTATTTTATTACAGTTAAATAACCCCGGCTGGTAGCCGTGATCTATGCCGTGATGTATTTAAGTATTGTATTAAAGAGTAGATACGGCTCGGCTGCTACTGTACCCTTTGCCGTGTACAATGGTGTACGTATTTACGCAATCGTAAATCACGCTGGCTAAGAATAACTTGTATATATACAATAATTAACATATTTTCAGTGTAAGACGTGGTAGTGCAAGGGGACAACACTCAGCGTGTATGCTGAGGGTCGTGGGTTCAATCCTGGAGTGTGCGCAAGCGAATTTGAATTTTTCTCTTTGCCGAAATTTTTTTTTTCTCGTTTATTTACCTGTCGCATAGCTAGCTATATCAATTGGGAAGATGAATTTGGATGCATTTGGATGATTTTAGGAAAAATTAATGTAATTTTGGTGGTTTTCTGCTTATGAAACATTCTAGAACCAGTCTCCGAAATGCGCACATTTTTTGAACGAATAGTATACTATAGTACAGCCCGGCTGGCAGCCGAGCAATCGGAGACAAAATTTCCGGGTGTCAGCCGGCGTCAAACACGCTAATTGGGTGAACATGTACTAGGTAGTGGTTATACATGTAATTTACGTTGCTACTATGTATAATCAATTGAACAATCAACTTTGTATATAAGATTATAGACTATAGTTATTAATTAATTGTTTTGTTTTGAAAGTTTTGAACTGCCAAAAACTATAAATAGTTATCCTAATCTAGGAGCCTTAATTAAAAGCCTGTCAAGGTTTCTAGTAGGCTGCTAGTCCTTATAATAATATAATATTGTAAATAGCTTAATTATGTATGTATGTATGTAGGTAGGTAGGTAGGTAGGTAGGTAGGTAGGTAGGTAGGTAGGTAGGTAGGTAGGTAGGTAGGTAGGTAGGTAGGTAGGT
>CACRXK020014072.1:0-13398 GCA_902702795.2 Paramuricea clavata
GTTAACGAATAGCGATATCGAAGTCTCACCGGTTTGCCGGTAATAAATTTGGTAAAAAAAACTGACGCTGAACCAAGTTTGCGTGCATATACAATGCAGTACGCTACGCTAACGCTGCGTGCATTTTGAGTACCCCATAACTGGTTGCGGCATATATATTAATGGGACCCCATATGATTCTGGTCATCTGGGACGAACAGGAGACTCCTTTAGGAGTGGGAAGGATATAAATAATGAAATGTTCAGATGATTCCTAGTTTCTTTCTAGCCAAACGGTGTGCTTTCAGAAAGTCTATGAACGTTACTTCACATAAAAACTGCATGGCGTTTAAAACACACTAAATCTTTACATCTAGCGACGACTACATACGTAATGTTTTTCGTCTGATCATCCTTGCTATATATGTAAGGTTCAGCACAATTCTTATCGTCTTTAAAACACGGATAAGCAAGCACTTGCAAAGTTATAAAACCAACGTTCAAACCTTTTGTCTTCACGAATATCAATGAATAAGCAATGCATCTCAATAACAAATAAAAAGAGTACCAGTTAGGCCCCCGCCCGCTGTTGCGGATTACTTGTCTTTAAACAACGTTTAATTATTGTTAAAAATCTTCATATTGACATTTAGGAACATTGCCAAGATGATACTAGAACTAATAATATGGACACTCGTTATTGCATCGACCATTTTCTTGTTGTTATGGAGACTGATCACGCCACCAAAAGTTAAGATAGTAAGAAAAGCTCCTGAAAACGAAGACTTGTACGCTAAGAGTCGTTTTATTCCTTCGAAAGTCCCAAACAATGTTGATGTAATTATCATTGGTTCCGGTATGGGTGGGGGAACGGCCGCATCAATCCTGAGTAAATATGGCAAGAAAGTTGTTGTGTTGGAACATCATGATAAGTTAGGAGGATGTACGCACACATTCTCTTGGTCCCGACAGAACATGTATGAGGAAGGACACACTACTTGTGAATTCGATACAGGTTAGTTCAGTAAATCTAGTATTCTTTGGTTGTTTTTGTTTATCACATTACAGTGGTATTTGATTGCAACTATAGGCCCTTGAGAGTTGTGGGATTTTCAAAACAATGAGAAGAAATGGAATAATCCGACCACTGAATAGCATAGGAGGCCCAATAGATCGTTGTAATAGCAAAACAATTAAAATTGTTTGAAATTCAATAATTATTACACGGTTACGATTTCCGCCTGATTCATAATTTGCAATTACGTTACTGCATGTGAAAATCTTTTAACAACTGTCGTCTAAGCAATACTAGAATACTGACTGAGGTCTATCATTGATTACCATATATACAAGGCGTTCATGCAGTTTTAATACTATGCATCATATTATATATTTTCTCTCAAATAGTTACTGCAGAGCATAAAATTCATTTTGATAACTATCATTTGACCAACAGCTGCACGATAATTCTTAGTTCTGAAACATATCTATCGCAGTTTGTGGTTTAACTCCAACACGTTGGTTTGGATATTATCAGGATTTTATCGGATTCTACCGTATCTACAAATCTACCTTTTAAGATATGCGTGCTTTAAAGACTATTAATAGTCCTTTAAAAGACGATTTATTTCGAAAATGATTTGTATTTATTTTCGACCATAAGCGTACGAGGCGGGGGAGCGGGAAGCAAGGGGGTAGCTTCCCTTAGAAAAATTGAAGTTGAGCATATTATAAATGTAAGTCGGGCAAAAGGATGCCAGAATGTGCTGTTTCGCAAATTTTCCTCCTCCCCCCGCTGGACGTTTGATAAGCCGGGCAAAATAAGAAAACGTCGGGAAAATACGAAAAAGTCTCCACCCCCCCCCCCCTAATTTTTCCCTTCCGTACGCCTATGACACTATGTTTTCGTCTGTAGACTTTTAGGCTTTTAGCCACAGGCTAATGAGCCTTTAATTGTGTATGATGCTTAATTTCGAGATTATCTGCGCTACAGCGATTTGAGAAAGACGTATGTCTATTCTTCCATGTGTTTTAGATCGAGAGTCGAGACCTTAAAGAAGATTTGGCATGTTGGGGTGGAAACATTTAAAAATAATTTATTTATTTTCCCTTCGTGCGACATACAAGGATTTATCTCTTCATTTCAGAAGATTACTATGGGAACTATATTTGAAGAAAGGATTTTATGACCAATCGTTCTTTGCATTATAAAACCTGCGAAAAACACTAATTATGACCAATAGTTTATCAATACTGCATCATGGGTATTGTGGATGCAATGCTAAAGACCTGTTCGAACAGGCAATGTTGAAATATTTGGTTTAACTTGTACATAATACTGCTCAGGGTGTACACAGTATAGTGCCCAGATATACACAATACTGCCCAGGCTGTCATTTTCTTAAATATAACTTCAAATACACAAAATCAAGAGATAGATCATCCGTCACGAAGCAACATAAATCGTTTTAGTGAAAACACAAACATTTCACGAACTAGCTAAAATAGCACAATCTACACTGGAAATGGTTCACCATTTTCATGATATCTCGTATCATGCCTTACTTATACACAGAGGGCAAATACATTGATTTCCGTTTTCCCGCGACCGCACCTAGTCGCCACTGAAATCACCGTCCTAATCTTTTTACCTGAAGTCTGCAAAGCCAAAGAGTTTTTTGTACCCAGTTCGTTGCGTTTTGTATTAGCTATATATAAAAGTATGGCATGTTTGTTTTAAAGTTGGTATAATATTTAACAACTGTTTGTCATCCTATCGTTGCTGCCATAATTGAAGTAAAATATCATTCTTTTGCATGAGCATGTACAAAAGAAAATTACAAAAAGAAAGAAAACCGACCCATACCCTATCTGAATTTTTGCAACAAGACAGATCGTTTGTTACGTCCATGTAACAACATACAAATTCATCTTCAAATATTTTAAAAATATATTACGTATTTTATCCTCTTCTTTGTATAGGTTGTCATTACACAGCGGTGGATATGTCCATGCCAGTTGCTCGGTCTGGAGCGGTCATGAAATTCGTTACTGATGGAAATGCAAAATGGAATGATTTGGGCGATCCCTATGATCACCTTGTTCTCCCCCATGATCCCAACGTTGACCCCGGGTGTCCTAATAATGACAGTTATGATTTCGTTTGCGGTAAAGAACGTCTTGTCCAGGAGATTTCATCCCAAATCAACCCTAGTGAACCCTTGGTGGTGAAGCGCTTGAACACATTCCTTTCGTTTTGTCACAATGCTCGTAAAACTATAATCAATATGTGGTTAGTTCGCATGTGTCCAAGATGGTTAGAGGGACTTCTGTATAAGCTGACTGAGCCGTATTATACGTTTGGTAAATTAACAACTGGTTACGTGTTGAGTGCGATGTTGGAACATGGCTTTAGTGAGGAAGAAGTCTTAGCTGAGAAGAAATTGCCTGAAAAACCTGAAGTTGATTTACCTAATACGTGGAACCGTTTAAAAGGTAATCAGGTTTGAGTTTAGTTCAGACAAATAGTACGAGTTGAGACCCTAATAAGTTGAAACCTTACACAGTGAGATATACCATCGTAAATTATGCATGCTTTCCTTGGTATAGTTGTTTTTCGCTGTCATGGGCTTGATTTTTTAGGTATTAAAAATTCCATGGTATATAGGTACATAGAAATTAGATGTTTTTGAATTCTGTGGTGTACACAAAGTAGATATGAGATGGAAATATGTGAGAATGAATGATTATGAGTGCATGCTTGTCCGTTTATTGGTGTAACCTACTAACCCAGATTAAAATCTGACCTGTTTGGAAATTGTGCCTTAGAGGTTTTACGAATGCCAAATTTACGAATGCAAAATTTAAGAATGCCGCAAACTTTAAGGTTTAGGAATGCTAAATTTATTATCTAACTTATCTAGGTGTGATGGTGCATCCTCTTGGAGATTACGCATGTCAACCAAGTGATTCATCTGTGATTGCTCATTCTCTCACTGCTTTTTACTATATCAACGGCGCGGCGTATACCAATGGACAAACACAAACCATCGCTAACTCCTGTGCCAAGGTATATATGCTTTTCTTACTTCCACTGCCAGATTATCTATGAGGCGCTTTTACCTTTTTTGATCCGAAAATTTAACTTGTAATTACTTTTTATTTTTTCACTTGTATACCCGTGCATGCATGCTCTTAGTTATGGCCGTTGTATGTCTTGCAAATGATAACGGCTTAGATTATCCACCTTCCGCGCATTACATCCCTGCATGTGAACTATCCATATCTGAATATCACTGACTGCCAGTATTTCAGGTCACAATGACAGCTAGGGAGTTGGCCCTCGGGAGACTAAATTAAATATGGATTAAAAATAGATGATCAATCTGGAGGAACATGAGCAAAGATAATTCCTCTGATAATTGTCTGTGTATAATTAAACGCAACAAAAAGACGAATCAGTTCATCAAGTTAGACAACTAATTATCTGTGTAATAGTCTATTCTCAGACGAACGTTCGTGCGTGGTTCCCCTTAAAAGACAAAATGTGTTATTCTCAAACTGTAATATGCGGATTGCAGACCAGCTATTTTCTTGCCTTAATATCCATTTCCACCTAGGAAAATATTCCGCAGAAAGAAAATTTTGTAAACTGATGTGATTGGTCGACACATATTTTCCGTTGGGAAAAAATTTTGAATTTAAAAATTTTCAACTTTTATTTTTTAACAATGATATTTTCGGAACCTTTTCTGTCCTTTTCTGAAATGGGCCTTAAGTCCTTTGGGACGGGCCATCCGCCGTGTTGTGTTTATACAGATAATCGACGAGACGGGTGATTCTTAACGGATGAACAACTCGGGCCAGTGCGGTAATTCCAGTAGAGGCGGATCACGCTATTTTTGCTAGTTCTGAATAGACGGATGATGCAACCAACCTAACGGATGATCTGTTTCTATAGTGTAAATTGTTTTGTTTCTAGTAAATCGGGAAATTTAAGGGAAATGTTGCAACATACAGTGTTGCAAGATATCGTTTTGTGCGTTACAGTATTGCAAGATAAACACCGTAGTTTATTTTCAAACACACGAAGCGTAATTTGTTCACGTGCAAAACCGCACTAACATGTTATTTCAAGCCTATTCTGTTCATCGTAGATTGTGCATGAACATGGCGGGGAATGCTTTGTGAACGCTCATGTGGATGAGATTATCGTCAAGGATAACAAAGCAATCGGTGTTCGTGTTTGCAAGTCATCGTCTCTGGACAGCGGGAAACCATCGGATGAAAAACCAGAAATGACGGAAATTTATGCACCCGTGATAATTAATGCAACTGGAATGCATAATTTATACAACAAGCTGTTGCCTCAGGATTTACCCGTGGTTAACGATTTTAAAAGGACAAACAAAACCATACCATCCTACGGACACAATTATTTGTTCGTTGCAATTAAAGGTATAATACGCTTTAATTTCGAAGCAAAGTTAATCTGCACGTATGCCAACAATCATAGACAAAAACTAGTCGTAATGTTTGTAGAAAAGCTAGTCTTTACCCTGTCATATCTTTATATTTCTCTTACCCTTTCTCTTGTTGTCGTCAAGAATGCGATAGTGTTGTTTAGGTGTAAACCATGCAATATTGATTGCATAGGAGATTGGGGGAAATTGGACTGGCATAAGCCTGTGATTCTTTGATGGAACTGAAGTGTATGATCAAATGCAAAGATATCCTTATACATTCTTTCAACAGTTTGGTCCATGATGGAAGATATTGAATTCATTAGAGAGTCTTACTAATAGGTCTGACTACGAGTACTATTAATACCATTGCAAGCTTCGTCGGCAGTAGTATTCTGCTTTCACCATGCTTCAGCAAGCGAGTATAGTGCTGATAGAAACCATTCGGGGGTGGAAACAGAATACGAATCATTGAATATTCGTCTTGAGTATATGTAAACTTTAGTTTTGAACTATCCTCCATTAAACTTTCACCATAGTGCCTAACGAAAATATCTTGTGAACAGTGTTTCCGACCGACTCTCTGCCGTCGGTTGTATAATTACTCTATTTTTTCGGGTCGTTGTGGTTTGCTCAGTGCCGTTGTCTCAGTTAGTGTCGAACCTTACAGTTAAAATATTCGTGTGTTATGGCAATGTCAGCTGATCAAACTGACAAGCTTTAAGCAAAAAATTCACAAAACTTATTCGGAAGTAAAGACCCGCGTATAATGCATGAGTCAATTCCTGGAGTAACCATCCCCCCCCCCCGGGACACCCCCGGGAATTTGCCCGATAGACAGTTCACGGGGGTCGGGAATTTGCCTTTCATATATGTGCACGGGGGCCGGGTATTGGAGGACCCCCGGGGATTTGACAAATGGTTGACCAAAATCCCACCCACAAATTTTAAGGCAGCAAAACCTAGTTTCAGGCACGCATGTGGGCGCGCTGATCGTATTTTGCGCCCTCGTGGTCAAGGTGGCGTGAAATTTATTGTAAGAATAAGCGAAAATTATACCTGTGCCATGCAAATTTAAATACAACTATTAAAGGTTTATGTTTTATAATATTCCATAGCAGTTTAATACTATAATGTTATTAAATGACTATGATTATATGCCATTAAAAGTTTAATTAACGTTTACAGTAAAATCGTCCCCGGGGTGGGGCATTTTCCACTCTCAGCTTGCCCAGGGGCCGTGCATTAGTCTTCAAGATGTGTCCCGGCACCCGGGCATTTACACTATTATAACCAATCAAATCAAATGCCCGGGTGTGTTCCCGGGGGGGGGGGATGGTTACTCCTGGAATTGACTCATGCATTTAAACAGTCACATGCACGTTGCGGCAATACTAAAGCAATTCTATTTATATATGTTCTATTATATGCTTTCGTAAACTTGAATATTATAGAAACTAGGCATGCGGGGTATCCAAAGTTCTGAAACAAATGTTAGTTGCAGGTATTATATATATACATCTATTTTTTATACTTTGTCTTAAGGTGACGCTCATGAGATTGGTATTCCTGTAACCAACACATGGTACTTCAATGGCTATAATACTGATGAATGTTTCAATAAATATTTTGAAAATCCAACCGAAAACCGACCACCGACCTGTTACCTAGGATTTCCTTGTACAAAGGTATTAGTAGTTCAAAGTCTAGACTACGCAATCTCAGTCGAGCATTTGTCCTGCAGGCTTATTCGGATACAAATTAGCTAATAAACCATAGTTTGTAAAAGCATAGACCAAAGAACGCAATTTTAACCCCATACATTTGATTTTAGAGATTTCAAAGATTTTATAAATTATATCAGCCAAGCTTTTAGGTTTGCAAAGTTACTGCTCAATTTAATTACAATTACTTGCTTCAAAAGGTTATAAATTACCTATTCAAAAGTAAGGAATTACAATTACGAAATTACCCTCTCAAAAAATAAATTACAGAATACTTTTGTAATGTACTATGAGGATCACGCCATCTGGCATCACGCATGTTATTAGATTATTTACTGTGTCATGAAGAATATATAGAGGATATTACTCGGCGGGGCGAAGATATGACTTTTATCTTCGAGTGGTGAAAACAATATTTTACGAACGAGCGCAGCGAGTGAGTAAAATATTGTTTTTAACACGAGAAGATAAAAGTCACATCTTCAAGTCACCATGTAATGTTCTGTTTATTATATAGTCCCAAGCAAAAAAATGTGAAATTTCACGCTCAAAAGCAAATTGTCACGTGATCGATATCTTCACTAGTGAAGACATGGAAAATATCTCGCTGTGTATTTTTCAGTATCTCACTCTCTACTGTATAATAAATACCGTTATAATGCTGTATTTTTACTACGATAGGATCCAACATGGAAAGAGCGGTTCCCTGGAATTTCCAATTGTATTCTCATTTCTGACGCCAAGTATGAATGGTTTGAAAAATGGAAGAATTTAAGAACGCACAAGCGAGGTGATGATTATGAAGAGTACAAGGAAAAGTTTGCTCAAAAGTTGTTGGAGATTTTGTACGAGAAGGTGAATATTTTTATTTTTATAACGTGTAAAATACACTCCTCGATCTGTAGCAGACCTGGTGAACCCTGACCATGTTTGAACTTCACCAGAGCGCGCATTTTGGCGCGATAACTTACCAGATCCTCAGTAAGAATAACATTTGCATTCCTCACCAAGGGAAAAACCTCCAGGTTCCAGGAAGGCAGAAAAACTTGAGTCCCACCAGGCAGTGTTGTAGCAAGTCACCTACAGGTCGACTCAAGAGTCGAGTCGTTTCACTTTCTGATCGGGTCGAGTCGAGTCAATGGGTCTGCTCGAGTCGAGTCGAATCAATAGCTAAACTTGAGCTGAGTCAGGGAATTTGATCAAGTCCACCCTACATTTTCTGTTATGGTTCGATATCCTGGCTTGTAGTCTGTGAAATTAGTAATCATGCAAATTACTTTAGTAATTTAATAACAGTATCCGTTTGAAGAGAGCTGCTAAGATATTTTTACCTTGTTAAATTACACGCACAAAAAAGTCGTATTCAGCACGGCCGCTCATATTCTACATATTACTATATATTCATATATTTTCTTGGTAAGTGTTGCACGACCCCTTTTCTCGGTTATATTCTGACCAATACAGCAGGATCGTCGGGGCCGTAGGGGTAATAGCTCAACAGAAGAATTATCGATATCACTGACACCAACAACAAGGTTTCTTTTTATCACATATATATTTAGAATATTGTGCGTCCTGTGCGTAGCTATTGATAGATGCAAACGCTCTCACTACAGTCAACTCACTAAGACACTGTTTCCTGACAGTGTCATATACATTGTCTCATGTTAATTAAATTATGCTATTGTGCATTGTTCATCAATGGTTCATTGTATGTTCTCATGTGACTATCACGTGCAATACTCGTGCATATAATTCTAGTATTATTTCCGTGTATAACATAAGGTACCTCAAGTCAAAGGAAAGGTGTTGTGGTATGAATGTGGGACTCCAATCTCCGACTCCAACTTCCTGCAGTCTTACAAAGGCGGCTCATATGGTACGCGTTGTAATTTGGAATTCACTAATCGCGAGAATTCCAGATGGATTATGAGACCTGATACGGAAATTACAAATCTGTTCATGGCTGGTCAAGATGCGTGGACTCCAGCTGTAGCTGGTGCAATGTATGGTGGATTATTAGGAGCGACAAAGGTATTTTTTATTTCTTCTCACGATGCACATGCACGTCACCGTAGAATATTGTTATTTCTGCAGACATTTTCATGGTAACTTATATACGAGTATATACACATAAAATGTCAAAGCAAATTTCTCAACAACTTGTAAATGTTTCCAGAAATATTTTTCCAAAAATCTTGTCTTCATTGATAACAGTTCTATTTTACAAATTTATGAAACAGAAACGCGCAGACCAAAACGTACAGCTGCATGCATGCATGCATGCATGGGTAGATTTTACCCTACAGTGCTTTGAACAACCAGCCCCAGAGGAATAAACTTTGGCTTTGGTTGCAATGATATAATGTAAATTTGCATGCCATAATGCGGGCTGTTTTCAAGATGACAAAATTTACATGAGTGCGCATATGGTCAGGAGAATGTACATAAATTTGTAAGTAAAACCTCATCACATGCGACAATATTTGTCCCAATTAGTTTTTTTTTATTTACTAGTACGCTTTTCATTTTAATTACAAATTGCTTAAAGACAACAGAAAATTCTTAAAAATACTTACTAGTAATAGTACGCCTAACTACTCTCCTTTTATCAATTGCCCAGACTGCCGTAATATCCATAAATTTAAAGGCATATAGGCGGCGCAGGCTATAGTTCTTTTACAGTAATACAAAGATTCTTTTACAGGTTCTTTTACAACCAAAACTGTATTTTTCATCGTTTTAGGTGATTGGGTTTTTCCAAGGTCTAGGTCTACTTGTGTCAATAATGAAGCAACAAGCTCGAGATATTCAGGCAGAAACTGGCTGGTCGACTATAATCTGCTTCAAACGAGCCATTGAAATATTCTTCGATACCAAACCTCCACGATTTAATAATAATAATAACAAGAAAAACTGGTAAAAGCGAACTTCTAATAGATACATTAATTGCAGACTGAGATTGACGTTAACGATAAATCGCTTACAAGTTTAACATTAGCCATACTGTCCAGTAGAATCCACAGAAAAAACCGAAATTTTGGCAATTAAGCCCCTACATTAGTGTGGATAGCGCTATCTACCCGGATAGTGATTTTTTTCGACCGTGCATGTAAAAATTAATATATGGATGGTAGATGGTCATGGACCTCACAATTAATAAAAAGAAAGTTCATTAAGTAAAAACCAATCAACGGACAATTTTAGACAATTTGACGAATATACACTATCCAGTGGCGGGGTCCCTGGTTCTTACAAAATCTAGCTACTAGTTTTTTGAAGTATATATATTCAGAACTAGTTAAGATCCAACTCTGTCTAAACGCCTCTTCTATTTTTTTATATAAAAATTCACTTCAGCCTGTCGCCAAAAATAGTGGTTCTTTTATGCGGTTTTTACGTATACGTTTTGGCGTATTATGTGTGATGTTGGAATGAAAACTCTTTCAACAAACCTAGCTTTTAAGTTGCGTCTTCATACTTTCAGGAGACTGGTTCGCCTATTTGACGTTTGTCATTTATAGCCATTTATGTTTGAACGGCGCCGAGAGATAATAGTGCATATTTTCATTACTTCTTGACCACATGAATGTATCAAAAACGACAAGTATAAGTGGGAGGATTTCCACTTTCAGAGAAACATTTCGCTTGGTTTCTTTTAAATTGTGAGTTTGAGACCATCTGAATAAATCAGTTCTACTTGACTGCTCACAATTCTAAAGAAATTGAGCCAAAAATTTCGACAGCGAAATTTTTCTTGCAAGTGGAAATCCAGCTTAAGACTTAAACTTAGAAGTTAGAACCACGGTTAGGAGTTTGACGTAGTGGACTAATATAATTATATAATCCAATCGTTGCATGACTTCAGGAAACTGTTTTCAGTCTTAACTGAAATATTTTGAACTTACGTAGATTAATTAGACTAGTTCTGAATTGCAAAAATTGTGTCAAAATTCAAATTGGTTCAATAAATCATAAAGCATAACTGGTTGCAGGCTAATTTAATATTATTAGTTTCATATTATTCTGACACTGCAATCGAGCAACGAAAAATTCGTTGGCTCGAGCGGGATTTGAACTCGCATCTTCGGGTATCTAGACCGCCGCTCTACCCATTGAGCTATCGGTCTAGATACCCGAAGATGCGAGTTCAAATCCCGCTCGAGCCAACGAATTTTTCGTTGCTCGATTGCAGTGTCAGAATAATATGAAACTAGTTTTTCGTATCTCTGAGGATGATTTTGAAATTTAATATTATTAGGTCATGACATTGTGATAATTATTCAAAAAAATATCTTGAGAAATTCTAAAGAAAAATGTCAGTAGCAATGAATGTTTTAGTCTCAAAACTTTATTTTTGAGATTGTGCATGCAGCCTTGCAGGATACTAATTTTGATGAAACTTCGGTCGATAGTAAATTTTCGCTGTTCCGAGGCGAAGGCTCTTATTATTAGACAGATTTAGATCGAGCACGCGGACGTCAAAGACGACGTGAAAATGGCGTGTTGTCACAGAATAAGGCACACAGAAGGTCGACTCAAGTAACCGCTGGCACGCCATGATTCATCATCAAAATGCTGACGCCATGGTCCTAGCCAGTGTGCGTTTGAGAGGCATCACTCCCTGGATGTCCGCCATTTTGAATAATATCAGGGGGGTGAATGCCTCTCAAATGCGCACTGGCTAGGACCATGGCGTCAGCATTTGATGACGAATTACGGGTTACGCCAAAATCATAGGAAAATCATAGGAAAAACCAAGAAGTCGGCCTTCTGTGTACCTTATTCTGTGGTGTTGTGCCCATGTATGGATATGCCACGGGGGGGTTGGGGGTGGGGGTGGGAGGGGACAACGTCCCCCCAAAAAACAAAAAAATGTAGAAAACCTTGGAAATTAGGGTAAATACTAGGAAAATTCTGGCAGATATCAGAAAATATGCTCAATTCAGTTTATTTCAATCCTCCATAAAAGTTGGGGCAAACTTTCAACGCATGCTTCCAGAAACCTTTTCTGGCGTGCTCCCTTGAATACATTCATGCACATACTGTAAAAATTACTTCTGGCGCAATCCCACGAACAATTCTGCATCCGTTATAGCATGCAACGTGCGAAGCTATAAGGATTATAAAAGCAGTGAGTTTGCAAAAGATATCGCGGATGTCCCCTGGGATACGGTAGAGATACTGGATGACGTATCCGATAGGGTTGATACATTTAATGACCTGTTCCTTAGTGTATTGGATAAGCATGCTCCCATAAAAAAATTAAAATGAAAACAAAACGTTTACCATTTATTACGCCTGAAATCAGATCATTGATCAAAGAGAGGGATTTATCACATAAGATAGCTCGCCAAACCTCGCAAACTAGGGACTGGTTAGTATTTAAATCATATAAGATCAAGGTTAAGAACGAATTACGAAATGCCGAAAAACTTTATGTTCACGAACAAATCCTATTAAATCAAAACGCACCACGATGTATTTGGAAAATCATTCGCAGTTGTATCCCTAGAAAGATAGATGATCAGCCATGCTACACAAAACCCACTTCTGAGTTGTGTGAACAATTTAACAACTATTTCATATCAGTAGGAGAAAAGACGGCAGAATCTGCAAAAAGACTGACGATCGAGTACGACTTAATTATGGAGCTATCGGCGTCTGCAGAACCGAAGCAAAGTTATCCTTTATCTGATCAGTTTTTTTTCAACCAAGTATCTTACACCAAAATTGAACAAGTGATAAAGAATATGCCATCCAATAAAGCACCAGGTTATGATAAAATTTCTATCAATGTTCTTAAGGATTGTTACCCACATATTTTATCAACCCTGACAGGCCTTGTTAATGCCAGCTTTAGTCAAGAGGTTTTTCCTCTTCAGTGGAAAAAAGCAGAGGTTATACCACTACATAAAGAGGGGGATCATGAAATTGCAGTGAATAATCGACCTATCTCATTGCTACCCGTACTGTCAAAGGTCACTGAACGTGTTGCATTGGAACAATTTACTGATTATTTGATTGAAACTAATAAGTTAAATAAACACCAGAGTGGTAACCGTAAAAACCATTCCACTGAAACTTTGCAGCTGTTTTTAACGGAGTGTATATATCAATCTATAGATAGAAAGAATCTTACAGCTGTGATATTACTGGATCTAAGCAAGGCGTTCGACAGTATAAGTTATGATATCCTGTTGGAAAAACTTCGAAAGTTTGGAACAAGTGCG
>CACRXK020014073.1:0-13398 GCA_902702795.2 Paramuricea clavata
AAATTAAGTTGTAAACTACTGTTTCAGGGGCCGGTTGTATCAAAGGCGTTTATAGCCTGAACAGTGGATAAGTAAAAAAAAATATCAAATAAATTTATGACTACAATCAAACTAATATTCTCTGTTTAAACATAACAACTATGCATAGAACTGCACATTTAGTTGATGAAGTTTAATTATTTACAAGATGAATGAGAATGTATTATAATTTTTTTGCCTGTCCACCGTTTAAGCTTAGCTAAATGCCTTTGATGCACCTATTAAACAGCCGACCCCAGGGGCCGGTTGTTCGCAGCGCGTTTAGTCTATAAAACGGTGGATAAATCCAGAATATCAATTAAGCAAGTCTGTGTATTCATTGGAACAATCAAAATATTTTTTCAATCTGAAAAGAACACTTATGTACAACAACATTTTTAAGGTTTTTAAAAAACTTGTATTCAGTTATTCACAAAACGAATGAAAATTTGACTTATATCCGCCGTTTAAGCTAAATGGGCTACAAACAACCGGTAGATAAAGTGATAAACTAACCTTCGAAATGTTCTTCATCCATAATTTGATTCTTAAAGCTTTCATTCCTCGTATATAACAGGAAAATTCACAGAACTGTTTATAAAATATAAACTTGAACGCCATATGTAATCATGTGAGACTTGCTCTTGACGCCAGTAACCCCTCAAATGGAGTTAGATTCACTAACCCCCCTTACGTGGTGTTACTTTTGAATACTGATTAGCTTGCGAATGCCTGTAACCCCTCAAAGGGTATTATTTTAACTCCAGTTATGGAGTTAAAAGAGCTCAAATTTTTAACTCCCGTATTACCCCTCTAGAATTCCTTCAAAGTGGTGTTAAAATAACACCCCGAAAATAACAGTGCATCACTTGGATATTTTTCTGAACATCAGCCCTATTTGGGCTTTAGTTGGAAGATGAATGGCGCGGCGCCAAGTTATTTTACGTTCACTGTCCTGTCATTTTGGCTGATCACAGCTCCCCATATATCCACAAAACTGTTACGGCCCATTGTTAAACATTGACGCTCTCAGGAGACTCAGGAGATAAGTAATGTGGTTTGTTTAGACGATGGGTTTGACATCGGAAGAGACATACAAATTTGATCAATTCAGGGTTAATACGCTCAGATCTCAGTATCTAGCGCTTGGTTGTTAGTTAATGACGAGAAATGCGTATGGCAGCCCACACAATCCCTTACTTGGTTCGGATTAAACTGGAATGGGCAAACCAGCAAATATTAGTATTATTAGACGTGAACGCATTGTTAAATTTGACAAGGTTCTTCATAGCTTGTTTAGGTGGTTAGAGGGAAGGTTTAGCTCACCGTAGATTGTTTTGCTGACTGTTACAATTGCAGAGTGCAAAAATCAGTCTATTGAAGATTTTGGAACCCAGGTTCTGCGGGGATATCGGGTGTTATAGCACGATTTATTTCACAGTTGTAAAGCCACTTTTGTCGTGCCTTACTGGCCTTCTGCCCTTTTCTTATTTCCCGTTTTTCTGTCTACATGAAAGATTACTTTGTATTAGCTGGTAACTAAGTTTTAATGCATGGCCATAATCATAAGTCCCTTCTTGGTTCCAGCTCGTGCATGCATGGACAGGGTAACTCATAGATTTTCGTTCAATTTTCTCGTAGTCCGTTCTTAATTATAAGTGTGTCGGTTATTTCAACTTATTGCTAATTTTGGCGCATGAATTCCTGTTAATGCACGATACTGTACGAGTTGTTATGAGGGTGTACTTAACTTAATGTATAAATATATTTGAATTGTGTCAAACTGTTACATTTGGCGGTTGTGGCGTGAAGTCCTAGCCAGATGACTTGGGGAAAGGAGAATGCCATGTTATATATTGAGAATAGGTGAAAGCTCGTCGGGAAAAGGAGAATGCATGCCTATTATATATAACGAATTATTCTCTGCCGGGTGGCTAAGGAGTAGGCAGATGCCTGTTTCGTTGTGTAGTAGGGGACTGCACTTGCAGGATGGCTGTAGAGCGCATCACGTTTTACAACATGTTTGGAGACATTTATATAACTGTAGATTTGTGTTTTTCAGGATCTAGTTTGTACTCTTTGTTGGGTAGTGACCGTTATGGCTATAAGGCAACAAATAATTTGTCAAGTCCTGCATTCTCAAGCTGGTTCTACGGTTCAGAGTTATCTCACCCAACACCGAACATTTACCAACTTCATGAAGGAATCGAAACTCCCTGGAAAAATTCCCTACACTTCCCTGGTTATCTTGCAATATCTTTCCAACCTCATGGAAACACAAAAGTTGGATAGCGTTACACTAACATCCCAATGCGCCATGTAGTGGGTTCATGATCTTGTTCCCTTAGCTTTAAACCCGACAGATACACTTTTGATCGGAAATATTATAGAGACCGGTAAACGATCCCATCACACTACATCGTGCAAAAAGGAATCCATTTCTATCGACACTTTAGCTAAGATAGCGGCCAAGTACGCAAACGGTTGACTCGAGCTTAAAGATCTGCGTACGGCATTTTTGTGCATTCTGTGGTTTTCTGGGTTGTTTCGTGCCAGCGAGCTAACCAGCATCAAGGCGAAGGATATAACTATCAATCCCGATCATCTCATAATATTCGTTCCTACGAGTAAGATCGACCAGTATTGCAATGGTAATCAGGTTTTAATCGCACGAACTAACGGACAAATGTGTCCACATGCTTTGCTTCCTCGTTATTCTTCTTTAGCTAGCATTCATCCAAATTCAGACGAATATATCTTCAGATCCCTCCAAGCTTCCCGTCGTGCTTAAACGACAACTGCCCTTGCTTCTAGACGTATTAGTTACACAAGATTACGTGAAATCATCAAGGAGACAATATCTAGTATTGGTCTTGATCCCAAACAGTACAGTACGCATAGTTTATGATCTGGTGGAGTGTTGTTCATGGCAACTTCTCAAGGGAACAATCCTAATTTGAATCGTTTGCTTAAACTTCAAGGCAGATGGAATGCTGATACCTTGAAAGACATGTATGTGCAAGACTCTTTGGAATGTTTAACTTGACTTTAACAAAGACATTACCTAATATCGGATATAAGGGAACACAGATAATATATGTCCATATCATAAACAAATGAAATGGGCTAGTATTCCAAAGGTCGTAGGTTCGAATCCCACCGTGGCCGGGCATATTTTCAAGCTCGCCCGGTGTGGATATACACTCAGAGTAACACCACAAATATCAAATGAAATCAATTGTAAAAGATAATAATAATAAAAATTAATAAAACGTTATTTTGCCTGGCAAGTGCTCGCACGTCGCTTGCCATCAATGTTTGTGTATATGTGCTTAGTGGAAAGGAGAAGGAAAATGATTTTCCTTCTGATGAACGTAGTGAAGTAGAAGGAAATAATGTTTTTGATGTTGCTCTGAGTGTATATCCACACCGGGCTTCACTGGCATGCTGAAAAGTTAGCCTGACCACGGTGGAAATCGAACCCACGACCTTTGGGATACCAGTCCAATGCTTTGCCAACTGAGCTACGAGGTTAAGTCGGCTCGAGTGTGTGGTTATTTCGGAACTAAGTTTAGTAACTTCAATACCAATGAATGTGTTCTTATGATAAGATATTTATGTGCGTTTTAATGTTATGTACTCAAGTGAACATAGTCAGGTGAACAAGGTCAGGCTAACTTTTCAGCCTGCCCGGTGTGGATATACACTTAGATTTAGATTAAAAACATTATATTCACTTGAGTAGATAACAACCAAAATACGCAAAAAGTGTAAAATAATCAAAATAATAAACTTACTTTAAAAGATTTGCATAAATTCTTCGCAAGAATATCGATAAATATATTATGAATGGAGAAAGAGCAAAATAATTATCAAAATAACAAGTAGTAATGCGGGCGCGTATGAGATAATAGCATAATTAGTGATAGATAAATTAACAGAAGGGTTGAAACACCGGTCACATGATCGTTCGATGTTTGCCAAGAGTAGCCTATCTAGATACTCGGAGATTTCCGATCGCAGTTTGGAAATGGCACTTCAAGCTATTTTTGATTATACAGCAATTTCTGATTATTTCCATTTTTAAAAACGTAATATTAATTGAAACTATAATCTATACCGGCGCCAACAAATCATCATCGGTATTTTTAGAATCTGAAAGCAAATCCGAGCATCTCACGAGTGCCGAAGTTCATCCGACTGGCTACTCTTGGTACACATATCGCAAATATTGCGAAGAAAACTGTTAAAAATAATTTCGGGTTAGGTTTATCTCACTGAGCTATACTACTGAAGGACCTGCTCAGCAAAAAAAAGTGAAACTAAAAACATGGTGGATTTCGGCCTTTGCTGACGCCATTTCCATGACAACTGGTCCGTATATCTCATGGTAATTACCACTGACCAGGCTCGGATATGAGCCCGCTATAATTTCCACAGTCCACACCCCCTGGTTTTTTGAAAAACTTTAGGTTTCTGCAATTTTGCTCGGGTTTTATAGTATTTTCTCGATGATTTGAATCGATTTTTAAAATGTTTTCGGGATATTTTTTCTAAGTTTGGTTATTGGTTCAAAGATGTGCAAGTCGTACGTGTTATTCTTCCCGGAAAAGACAACAAAATCCAAACCTCGTACTGAATATGAACAAAGAGGATATTTGAATTAGCGAGCTATTAACAGGTATTTCAGACAATTTATTTATGTTTTATTTTATCTCATATAAAGTAGGTAGGCTTATTAAACTTAAGCTTAACGATGAAATGCACTCGTTTTGTTAAGAAAACAGCCTTTTGCTGCGTTTTTGGTGTAATTTGGTATCTGTATATTTCAAAATTTGGTTGCAGAAACTACAACGTTTTGTTATTTATAAATTTATATTTAGAAAATGCTATTAACTCCAGACGTTCCTTCAAAGCAAACGGTATTTGTTTAAATATATTCAGGTTTTGTGTAATATCTGCCAGCTTTGCCTACAAGGCTAATCAATGTTAATGACAAGTCAACTTTTGAGTACTCAAATATTTTCCAAAATACCTGTAAATAACTCCCCCCCCCCCCATCCCCAAGAAAATGTTGCTGTGTGATGAAAAGATATTACATTGGTCATAGGGTCACAGGGTCGTAGGGTGATCGATGGAAGCTCACGTGGCACATTACTCCTATCATAACCTTTATAATTAACCCATTGAGCTGCAATGCACCCCAGTGCGCCCTGCTTATTTTTTTTTACTTGTCTAATGCCAGACGATTTTATTCGCCAGTGGGTAAGCCCTGCAGCTTAACGGGTTTAACAATTTGGAACACCAGAAATGCTGGATGGCAATCTGGCAATTACTTAGTAACTACTGTATGTTGCTTCGCTTTCACTGGGAAGGTACTTTGTATCCTGGCCACCTTTGATTATTATACCATTAAGCCTGATAATTGCACCAATGTTTTGTTTTTTCCATCATCATTTTTGTGCTGAAAGTTTACAACATATAATATATTCTTGTTTATTCCAGAATTATCTCACAATTTTGATACCATAATTTGGCATTTGTCCTGACTCACTCTGGTTTCCCAATTAACCCATAGAGTGGCTCTCAAAATACAGGCAAAATACAGTACCGAGCAAGATGTATGGAAATTGAAGACACAAAAGCTGGATTAATTTTGAACTATTTTAATTGGACTTCTTCAATACAGTAAAATTATTCACAGTGAATAATTTTAAATGAACACTAAACTTATTGTAATTAAGTGTACATGATGTAGTGGAGTATGTGTTAACTTAATTCAAGGGTGGATCAACAGGGGTGCAATAAAATCAAGTTCAGAAACATAACTCAATGTCCATATTACTGGAAATGGCATTTCTAGGGTTCTAATTTTCCAAATTTTCTGGGGGCATATCCCTCAACTCCTAGGGAGCTTGCGCCTTTGGACCCCTGAACCCCTAGGGAGCTTGCGTCTTTGGTGCTTGAGTCGTTAGGAAGCCAATTCATTTGAATGCTCTCCCACTACTGTTACATATTTGTTTTGTTATTCTGACGTATGTTATTTAAGTCCTGTAATTACGTCATACAATGCGTTCGCGCCAAATATATGTTTTTATATTCTCTGTCTTAAAAACGTGCGTATTCAAACAGAACATGGTGTCAGGAGTGGGATTTTCGCTGCTAAAGTTTGTTTATAACCGAATTTTTATATATCTAATCGTTTGATCGTTCTTCGTTGACGTTGTGTCTCGCTTTGCCTCGAGATTTGGTAGATTTTACTTGGATTTGATCGTCATTTATGGATAAGCTTCAACCACCGCCGCCATTTTCCTTTGAAGGAAACGTATCTCATGGCTGGAAAATATGGGAAAAACACTTCAACTTGTATCTCACTGCTACTGAATCAGATTCGAAGAGCGATAAAGTGAAAACCTCCATTCTCTTAACCTGCATTGGACCCAAAGGACGCGAAATTTACGAGACATTTACCTTCTCACAAGAAACTGACAAGCTGAAACTCAAGGTCGTATTAGAAAAATTCAGTGCATATTGTAATCCTAGAAAGAATATCACTATACTTCGCCATCAATTCTTTACCTACAGCCAACACGAAGGTCAGTCTTTCAACGATTTCGTCATAGAACTTAAGAAACGAGCCTCTGAGTGTGAATTTGGGACTTTAGCTGATTCACTGATTAAGGACATGATTGTTTGTGGGGTAGCTGATCAATCCCTCCGTGAAAGACTCTTACGTGATGCGGATTTAACACTTGCCAAGGCCATTGATGCCGGTATTGCTGCAGAGGAAACCAAGCGTCACGCAAAAGAACTCGAAAAACATCAACAATCGTCAGATATTCACCAAGTTTATCATTCAAAAGAAAGAAAACTCAAAGAATCTAACAGAGCCCCTGATGACGTCATCAAGAAATGTAAGTTTTGTAATGGCTCCCACCAACGTGGCAACTGTCCTGCCTACGGGAAACGGTGTAGAACATGCAACCGTAAGAATCATTTCGCTGTTTGCTGTTCCCAAAAATCTGTCAAATGTGTTACTGAGCAGGATAAGTCCTCTGATGATGAATTTTTCATCGATATGGTTAAAGTCACTAATACCAATCAGAATCTCTCAACTGAAGGTGATGGTGAAAACACCCCAACTCCCAAATCCATGCCAACCAATGCTAGTCCCAATGTTTTCACAGTTAACAATACCAAATCAGATTGGTCTGTCACACTGGGCATGAATGGAACTGATGTCAATTTCAAGATAGATACTGGAGCCCAGTGCAATGTAATTCCAAAGCGCCTACTTTCCAACCTCTCACCTAGACCTAAGCTCAAAACAGCAAACGTCCAGCTCTCTGCATATAATGGCACAACTATCCCTGTTGCTGGTAAGTGCATTGCTCAAGTCAAACACAGGGGACAAACAATTCCCATTCTCTTCATGGTTGTAGTTTCAGACTCTGTCCCCATACTAGGATTAAATACATGTGACAAACTGAACTTGATCAAACAAGTGTATCAAATTTCAGAGGAAGTGCAATCTCATACTCCTATTGAGGAGGAATTCTCTGACTGTTTTGGAGAAATTGGATGTTTGAAGAGAACACATCACATCGAACTAAGAGATGATGTGAAACCTGTAATCATTCCTGTCAGACAAGTACATTTTGCTCTAAAGCCAAAGCTCAAAGAGGAATTGCAACGTATGGTTGAGCTCAATGTTATTGAACCAGTCGAAAAACCAACCGAATGGGTCAACGCCTTAGTCATTGTCTCCAAACCAAATGGCAAGCTGCGGATATGCTTAGATCCTCGACCCCTAAATAAAGCCATAAAGAGGCAACACCACCGTCTACCCACAACCGAAGAAATAATCTCTGAAATGTCAGGTGCTCGGTACTTTTCCAAGCTTGATGCTGCCTCCGGATATTGGCAAATAAAAGTAGATGAAGATAGCGCAGACTTACTAACCTTCGGAACTCCATTCGGGCGTTTTCGCTTCAAACGCCTCCCATTCGGGATACACTCTGCCAGTGAAGTCTTTCAAGCAGAAGTTGCCTCAATCATAGCTGATCTACAAGGTTGTGCCAACTCCCAAGATGACATCATTGTGTGGGGAACAACTAGTTAAACAAGAGCACGACCTTCGCCTCAGAGATGTACTGACACGTATCCGAGTCAGTGGATTGAAGCTCAACCGAAGCAAATGTGTCTTTGCCGTAGAATCCCTCACATTTTTGGGACACACCCTTTCTGCTAATGGTGTTAAGCCTGATCTCTCCAAAGTTGAAGCAATCGTCAACATGCCAATTCCAGAATCGAAAGGTGATCTTCAACGATTCTTGGGTATGGTGAATTATCTGGGTAAATTTGTCCCCAAACTCTCACAAACCACCACTCCGCTTCGTGAAATGCTCAAGAAAGATGTTCATTTTGACCTCCAGCAACCACAACTGGACGCCATCCAAGAGCTGAAACGTTTGGTCACTTCACCTCCATGCCTCAAGTTTTATGATCCAAACCTGCCTACTCGATTGAAACCTGACGCAAGTGCTGATGGTCTTGGTGCCCTCCTTGAACAAAACCATGGTTCAGACGATTCTCCCCAATGGTTCCCCATTGCCTATGCATCTAGAGCATTGAGGAACTATGCACAAGTCGAAAAAGAAGCCCTCTCGATTGTATTTGGAACGGAACGCTTTCATGAGTACCTCTACGGTCATCACTTCACTGTATTCAATGATCATCAACCACTCAAGTCAATCTTCAGTAAATCCATCACTCAATGTCCACCAAGAATACAGCGCTTCTTCATGAAGCTTCAAAAGTATGACTTCAACCTTGAATATTCTCCTGGCAAAACCATGGTCGTCTCAGATGCACTCAGCAGGGCCTACCTCAACAACCAATCAACTGAAATTGATCAACCTGATTTGATTCACTGTATCCAATTCACTTTCGACAATCTTTCCATCAGCGATGCTCGCCTGACTGAATTTCAGAAAGAGACAGCTTCTGACACTACATTACAGCAACTCAAGGAATACACTCTTAAAGGATGGCCACAACAACGTGACATTCCTCAAACAGTCAAGCCATACTACAACATCCGTCATGAAATTGTTTACAACAACGGCTTACCCCTCAAAGGTCAACGCATCATCATCCCATCATCATTGCGCAGCACCATGAAAGCAATCATACACCAGGGCCACACTGGCATTGAAAGTTGCAAAAATCGTGCGCGAATGTCTGTCTATTGGCCCGGAATAAACGCACAAATTGAGGATCTTTTTCTAACTGTTCACTTTGCCTAACCTAGAGAAACAAGCAACAGAAGGAAACTCTGATTCAACCTACGGTTCCGAATGCACCATGGACAAAAGTTGCCTCAGACCTGTTTTCCCTTTATGGACATAACTACGTTATCGTTATGGACTATTTCTCAAAGTACATTAAAATTGAACGACTCACTGACAAATCGAGCGCCACTGTGGTTAATAAAATTAAGAAGATTTTTGCTCGACATGGCATTCCTAAAGAGCTCTGTTCCGACAATGGTCCAGAAATACACAGCGGCATGTTTCAAACAGTTTGTCAAAGAATGGGACTTTAAACACACTACTTCAAGTCCTCACTTATCGCAGTCCAATGGTTTCGTGGAAAGAGCAATCCAAACTGTTAAGAAGAGTTTGAAAAAAGCACATGATGGCAACAAGGACCCTTACCTTGCCTTGTTAGTCCTCAATACCACTCCTGGAAACGACAACAAGTCACCAGCTGCGCGCCTCTTCGGTCGTCAACCACGTTCCACATTGCCTTCCCTAATCCAACCTGCATTTCCTCCTCCCCCTCCTTCCAAAGACACCCGAGCGAAGACAAAAGAAAGATATGATCAACACGCTAAAGATCTACCTGATATCCAACCAGGAACTGTTGTTCGAATCCGTGCGAAGGAAGATGAGAAATGGAATCAACTTGGTAAAGTCGTGGAGAAGTGTGCCGAGCCACGGTTCTATCGTGTCCTCAATGACAAACATTGTGAGACGCAACCGCCGCCACCTTATCCCGTGTAAGGACAGATTCCAGATCCGGAATGACTTTGATTATGATGATCTAGAAGTGACAACTCGACCCAGTTCTCCAGAACCACCAAACTAAATCGTCACACGATCTGGTCGAGTCGTTCGAAAACCGACTAGATATAGCTAGACAAATAAACGTTCATTCACGCAAACTTTATTAACTTTATATTTGTTTAATCTCCAACGGGAGATGTTACATATTTGTTTTGTTATTCTGACGTATGTTATTTAAGTCTTAAAAACGTGTGTATTCAAACAGAACACCCATCCTTTCAAGAAATTACTTGGCACCCCCTCAAATAATGGGAAAATAAATTCATGCCCCTCCTTGAATTTTTAATACAAATAAAAATTGATTTTACAAATACCAATCTGTTGTAAAGAAGAACATCATCTGCAGAGCAAGAAGCTGAAGCAAAACGACAGAAGAGGTCAGCTAAAACAAATGCAAGGAAATCAGCAAAATAGAAAAGAGACAGTTCCAGAGAAAGATGAAAGAAGTGATGAAGTTGCTCACTAAGGGCAAGTTCAGAAAAGACATGAAAAAAGAAGGCAATACAATTTGTCGACAGGATATCAACAAGACCTGCCAGTTGGTAGCCAGATTCCATTCCAAGGCAATGTGATTTGGCTTATAGAAGAGAACTACTTTGCTTAAGATGCCCTAAGTTTTGCCAATAGCTTGGTTGAACAAACGAAACAGCAGATTCAGAGACTAGGATAATAATGAAATGAGAAAAAAGGCGGCCTCTGCAAGAGGACAGCCTAGTATTGTAGCTCTAATTGTGTTGTCAACTTTTTGTGAACTTGAAACTAGTGAAAGAAGCTGAATATGGAAGCTGCTTTGTGCTAGACTGACATATCACATAATTAACATTTATATTTGCTTCGGTTTTGGGAAAGTGTTCACTTTTGTAACAATTTATTCAGGCCAATGCCAGATACTCTATTTGGGAGAGTGGCTGGGTACAACTATTAAAGATGCACACTTGCCTCTTTAATGGTTTATAAACTCTATAGATGTATTTTTGTTTCAGGCCCCTTTGCTTTTTATAAAATTGGGCTCAAGCCTCTGCTAGGAAGAAAGATTTTGCATCGTGACCCCCCCCCCCCAATAGCCTCCACTCATCCATTACACATACTGAAAATACTCATTAATAATTCATGAACCTTGTGGCAAATCATGTGAGCCATAATATGTCACGTGGAGTAACTTTATATCTGATAAAGCACGAGACATTATATAATTGTTCATCCTAATTAGTATGATTATATAATGGTTCATCCTAATTAGTATTCTTTTGTAGTCGTATTTTAAGCTATTCAAAACACTCGTTGTCGTGTTTTATCAGACATAAACGCTCGGCTGCGCCTCGCGTTTTATATCTGATAAAACACTCCATCTCGTGTTTTAAATAGTACTTAATGACCGCTCCCTAAGTAATGATAAATTATTATTAATAATTTTTATTTTTTGTGCATTTTTTCCTTCTTTTATTTCAAACACAAGTATACTTAGCATAAATTTTAGAGCAAATTTAAATGCTCAGAATGCAGGAAATGGCATTTCCAGGCTTCAAATTCATCTGGGGGAGTATGCCCCCAGACCCCCCTATTCATGCGTGGTATGTTGGCCACACTGGTGGCCTTCACCCATTCCTAAATATATATAATATATATATATATATATATATATATATATATATATATATATATATATATATATATATATATATATATATATATATATATATATACCGGGTGGCGCAAAAAAAAGTTCAAGCGTTTGATTTAGTACAGCGAAAAAACTATAAGTGTTACATCGCTGAAATAAACGTAGCTGTATTCATAAAAGTCTAACTTAAATTTTGAGCTATAGCATGTTTATTTACGTGCAATATTGACTGGGATATCGCCAAATAAAATTTGGAACGAACTTTTGAAAATCTGACAAATTGGCTAAAAATGGCCTATTAAACTATTTTGATAAATTTTAGAATTTCGTCAGACATATTCGCTTGTATGAATTTAATTTGAATTGAAACGTGTAACGAATGATTTTCCTTATTTATTTACTTGTTTTATTATCATTTGAAAAGCAACAAAATTTCGAAAAAGATGGCTCTTTTATTAATTAAGAATTGCTTCGCAGTATTCCATGTCCCATAGCTATAGGGAATTAAATTAGATCAACAACCGAACAATTTGAGACAGCTTCGTGAAGCGATTATTGCTGAGTGATTGCCATAACTTCGACCAGCAAATAAATCCAACGTTCGTTCGATAGTATGGTCACACGTGCAAGAATATAGTTATTTAATTTTCCATGATAAACGCGTTATTTACTGCCGTTGTGTTCTTCATATATCGTTAATTCCTTTACTCGTATTTAATAGGCTATTTTCAGCTAATTTTGGAACGTTTTGAAATTGCATATTCAAATTGATTTACAAATATCTTGGGTAATACTAAACAAAAATGCATGTGTTATACATCAAAATTTAAGTTAGGCCTTCCTGGATAGGATAACATTTATTTGAGGAACGTAACACTTATAGTTTTTTCGCTGTACTAAATCAAACGCGTGAACTTTTTTTTGCGCCACCCGGTATATATATATAGTTTTTCGTTTTACCTCAAAAAACCACAACAGTCTGTTTCATCCATATAAGAATCATCAGGTGAAAAACGAAAAACTATATTACGCTCTATCTATATGGTATTGAGCACTGTTTGTGTTTCGTAAACCAAAATCTTAAGCTATATATATATATATATATATATATATATATATATATATATATATATATATATATATATATATATATATATATATATATATATATATATATATATATATATATATATATATAGCTTAAGATTTTGGTTTACGAAACACAAACACTGCTCAATACCATATAGATAGAGCGTAATATAGTTTTTCGTTTTACCTCAAAAAACCGCAACAGTCTGTTTCTATAACAAGTACACTTGGTCAAAAGAAAGTCTACTTGTCATTAAAAAATTGCAAAGCACTGGTGTCACTACACCACGAGCAGTTACTCGGGAGAAAGGAGGGACTGCCAACAACACATCAAGAAACGAAATACGCCCACTTTTCGCTCTTGTCAAGTCTATACGGATGAAACAGACTGTTGTGGTTTTTTGAGGTAAAACGAAAAACTATATATATATATATAGTCTATACGGATGAAACAGACTGTTGTGGTTTTTTGAGGTAAAACGAAAAACTATATATATATATATATATATATATATATATATATATATATATATATATATA